>BRDA01060665.1:0-11331 GCA_036984385.1 Crenuchus spilurus
ATATATATATATATATATATATATATATATATATATATATATATATATATATATATATATATATAGCATGGCTAGCATTTTATATCAAAGAACTGCATTTTAAATGGAGATTTCTAGGTTCAAGTTCTCGGTTTATTCTCGTCAACAATCCAGATTGTGCAGAAAGTCAAGTGTCAGTGGCTAATAAAATATATAATATCACTTTCATTATCAGCAGTTATCATATTCTACATTTTCTTTCAAGGAGGTTTTATGGTTGTATGTTGCAGCATGGTTTATATGTTCTTATATTGTAATTAATTAATACATGGCCAACATCTAACCTGTTTTTCTTACACTTAAGGCTAATATTGTGATTGGTAAAATTGACACTGGTGTTCAGTGGCCATGTAACATCATGTAAAATGCTGCTATTCAGGTCTGTCTTGGAAACATATAATACGACAAAAATATGACTCTTAATTTCCAATATTTAGTAGCATTTAGCATTAGCATATCATTTCCTTGAGAAAAATACACGTCACTTCTTTTTTCTATGAAAACAAATATCTCTAAAATTATGCTAAAATTGTATTACTGCCATGTGTTCATGCTACAGCTTTCATGCTAAACCACAAACTAGGTACATCACCTTTTATCTTTCATCTAATGTGTAAAATCTAGAACTCTGTTTTCCAGCCTGGGTTCTGTAGACCCCCTTGCACTGCACTTTTTAGTGTTTTTCCTGCTCTGATAAAATAACTTCAATGTAGGAAAGGTTTGTTAATGAGCTGACTAGTTGGATTATGTGTATTGGGAGCAGAGAAAACTCTAAAACGTGCACAGCAATAGGGCCTCCAGTACTGTGGTTGAGAAACACTGTTCTAGACCATGTTAGGCGTGACTGCCTAGCACTAAACCAATTTCAGTGACTGGGAATGGTATCTATAAACAGGGCTCAATTTGATAGAGGATGCGAGGGGATGCCATACTCTCAGTAAAAAAAGACAAAAACAAGCCCCCTTCTAAAACTGCTGCTCCATCTTTAAAAAAATAAAGTAAATCATTAAAATAATGTGGTTGCATAAATATGGACATCCTTAAACTAATATATTGTTGAAGTGGGCTTTGAATGCATGAT
The DNA here is from genome assembly GCA_036984385.1 of Crenuchus spilurus. NCBI lineage: Eukaryota > Metazoa > Chordata > Actinopteri > Characiformes > Crenuchidae > Crenuchus > Crenuchus spilurus. Next base: position 1,121 of record BRDA01060665.1, read on the forward strand.
AGTATTCACTTTTTGGGTTGAACTCTATCAGCATGGCACATTTTCACTTGGCAATCTTTGCCCACTCTTCCTTGCAAAAGTGCTCCAAATCTGTCAGACTTTGAGGGCATCTCCTGTGTACATCCCTCTTCAGGTAAACCCACAGATTTTCAACTGGATTCAGGTCTGAGCTCTGACTGGGCCATCACACAACTTTGTTCTGTTCAAAGATGTTCATCACACAATCATGTTCTGGTGAAGCCATTTTTTGTTTTGCTTTGGGTCACTGTGCTGAAATTTGAAAAGACCTGAAGGTTTTGTGCTAAAACTGACTGATATTTGTAACTATCCATTGTTCCCTTCACTGTGACTAAAGCTCCAGTTCTAGCTCCAAAAAAAGCTCCAAAGCATAAAGCTGCCTCTACCATGTTTAACTGTGGGTTTGGTGATGCTTTGTTGGCTTTGTGCCAAACACACCTTAAAGAATTTGTAATGTTCTAACTTGTTCTGATCAGACCACAACATGTTTTCCCAAATTATTTTGGCAAAAAATAGCCAGACTTGGAAGTTTTGTTTAAAAAAAAAAAAAAAGCTTCTATCATTGGCCCCCGTCCCCTACTACCCAGCCCAACCCTGCCCCCCCTACACAACCAGTACTCGCCAGAAACTCCTGCAGCTCCTTAATGTTGCTTTTGGCAGCCTCCTGGAGCATTTTTCTGTTTGTCTTTTTATCAGTCTTGGAGGGAAATAAAGTTCTTCATAATGTCACTGTTGGGCCAACTTTTATCCACATCTTGATGACAGTCTTCACTGTGTTTCATGGAATAACTAATGTTTTGGGAATGCTATTTTCCTTTCTCTTGACTGATGCCTTTCAGCATTGTGATTTTGTGGTTTTATAAATATTCAATGTATGGTAAGTGGCTGAGGAAAACAGTGTCACTTCACATTTCTTAAACTAGAAATAAAAGCACATACAATTTCTAAAAACTGTGATGACCAGTGTCTAGCCTACACCTCTGTTTATTCAGTTCTGAGCTCAAAAGTCTTGGCTAGAAATGTTTAGAGTGTTTGTTCACAATATATCAGCACATCTGTAAACAGGTTTTGGGAAAGTTTAGAGCAGATTTAATCAGAATATATATTTATGACACTCTTACTGTTTTGGCACTGTTGTTGTTGAGTTTGTGCTGAACTAAAGCCTGTGTAACACTTTGGAGAAATATATTTTAGATATTTTAGGTAATTTGTAAAAGAGACAAGCCATGTCAGATGTGTGAAATACCCACAGACTCCAGGGGGTTAAATATCAAGAAAATCATCCTTGAACAGCTGAAAATTATTTGGGGTTAATCAGAATGACTTTAAATGATGACAGTTGTGTATTAAGTATAATCTAACATGAGTTTGAAAGTGATTAAGTTAATTCTGAACACAGCCACACTGCAATTACAAGAGGGTGTCCATATTCAACCATGTCATTTTAGTTTTTTTGTTTTGTTTAGTTTCTCCACTATATGATTTCAGACTGCTCTTCAATGGAATTGTACAGACTGTGGGTCACATTAAAAATGGAAAAACATCAAAAATGATTAATTTTAGTTTGATTTTCTAATTTACAAAAACCTGGCATTTTAACAGGATGCCAAAACGTTTGTATGCCATTGTATCAATATCATGAGTTAGACCAATTCCTTTTTTGCTGCACACAGGCTGAACCCATGTTTCACATATTGGCTTATAGTGAAACCCACTGTGCCTGAAATTGGACTGGGGCAAGGCTCAAGTGTGGTCTTCAGTGCTTCAAGTTCACGCATCATAATCTCTTTACATCTCTTGGTCTACTCCATGAGATTACAAGAAGAGGATGTGGATGCTCTGGAGGCTGAAACTAAGCCACTTGTTTGATGTTCCCTTCAAACCACTGGAGAAACCTGGGAGGTCCATACCATTGGAAGAATATTAAAGTACCTTTTTTTCAGATTCCATTCCTTCTCCACGCTGGACTGGACAGATCCAAAACCTAGGGCTAATGTCTCCAAATTGAGTTGGAACAAGAGATAAATCAGGAGACTGTTCAGATAGCTTGTAGTGCTATAATTGAGCATGAAGCTGTAGAAGTTGCATAGGAACAAAAGATGTACATCAAAGTAAAACTGATTTAAGAAAAATCTACTTGTTCTTCATGCATAAAGTAAAATGCCCTAAGTAAACAATATAAATATTTAATGTGCTAAATGTGGAAATAATATTTTAAGAAATTACTTTATAACAAAAACAGCTGGTGTCAAATTGAAAATGGTGTTTAAATGTTATTTTAAACAAACTGTATATGAAATATAAATGTTAGTGTTTTTGCCCCACTAAAAAGAGTTAATAGGGTAACCTTGCAGAGATTTATCATGTACCCTGCACAAGATAATGTTGAATTAATCATAATCAACAATAATTTCATATAATGTATTGTTCAAGGATGAAATGAACCTGACTATTTATTAAACAGGCTAAAGCTGTCAGGCTGTAGTGAAACACAAAGATATGTTTAGCTTTAAGATACATTTTAAATGCAATGTAAATGCACATTTTTTCCACACTGTTCTACTAATAGAGTACTGTGGCTATACTGTCCTAATCCTTAGCATAGTATTTAGCACTGGGCACTGGCCAATCTTAATACTGATTTGTATTGTTATTAAGAATTATCTGCCATTCCCATAGGGTTATAATGGTTAACTGATTGAACCTTAAAAAATTCATAATAAATTAGCTGTAAGTAGTTGGTCATTTGGAGGAAAATGCTATATTTAATATATACCTATACATAGAAGTCATCTTTGGCTCAAAGTGAAAATGACTATTCTGCTTTTTCAGACCTACCAGCCATTCACCTTTCCTCTAAAACAATACTTTTTCTAATAGAAAATATTCATAAACTCATTTTGGCTACAGCACAGATGATAAGCTCCAACAGCATTACAACAGCAACAAAAAACCTTAATTAACTTCAGCAGCAGATCAAAGCTTCAAAATCCAGCGCAGCATAAATGAAGTTTAAGTGTTCTTAATAAATATGAGTGGAAATAAAATTGTAATTCATAACATTAAAAACTTGCAAAATGAATCAGCTCAAGCTCACAGTGCTGTTTTTGCTGCTGTAGAATTGAGTGAGACTTCTACGTAAAGAAATATGGCCCATGTAGAATTTTTATTTCTCTTTACAAAACATTACTACAAATTTTTATTTTACATTTTACACTCAGTATGACTGAAGAGCACAAGGTTGTGCTGCCCCGCCAATTTTTTTTAAAACAGAACTCGATAGTCTGACTGCCCCTTTAGCTGACCTGTACAATTCCTGCTGATTTCTCAGTTTAACAGTAGTTTAAATAAAGTGTGTCTCGTTTGATTCTTTACCCAAATTATTGTGAATAACTTTAACATCACTGAAGATGTGGTGATTAAATTTGGAGTAAATATACCCCAGTCTCGGTGAAAAAACTGATGTTACAACATGTGTTGTAAATATCCAGAATGCAGTTCTTCTCCTGATCAGGTGATGATATGGTTAGCATGGAGACCTGCTTTGTCTTTGGCAGATCCAGTATGTTCACACCATCAACACTTACTCCTGTACAGAGTGCTGATACATTATGCACAGATCCTTGCACAATTCCTGTTTTGTGCCCATGAGAATAACTGAGGACTATAGTGTCTCATTGCAATGGCCGGAGACTGATCCAGATCTCTGAACAGGCACCTTCTGGCCTCTAATCTGATTGCTGCTGACATCAGTGGTTGGAAATGAACACCCATCTACGTTATAATCTTGTTAGTCTTTTTCACACAGGTTGAGGTATATTTAATCCACATTTTGTGGCCATATCAAGTTATTCATTATTGGTTGGGTAAAGAAGCAAATGGGACACCCTGTACCACCACTGTTCTCACTAAATGTTATAGTTTCATTACCATGACTTTTTTTGAGTCTGCACTAAGATGTGGGGTCTGAGGAATCACCACACCAACTTTGTTTAAAAAGCCAACAATGGGACCTTGTTGTGCAAAATGCTGAATTAATGTAAATGCAACCTCAACAGTGTACAGTAAAAATAAAGAAATGATTTTGATTCCACATGTTCTCGTAAACACCCCCAAGCATCACATGGATTTGTTAAATTCATCATTGATTTACAATACAAGACTACCATGAAGAGAGATTTGGTAAAGGGTTAAACAAACACATTCACATAAAGAAAATCACTTCTAATTATATTAGTTATTTGTATTTATTCTAATTTTAGAGTTGTTCTATTCTGAAACCACACAAAAAACATGTTTAGTGGAAAGCAGCACAACAGAAACAGTGTAGTTTATTTCTGATTCTGACAATTCAATCATCTGGGTCCCTAACTTCTTTACTGGCTTTCAGTGTGCATTTCTCGGTATCTTGAGAATTTCACACCCACAAACATTCAGAAAAAATCTGTGGAGCCCCTGGCTAACTTATACACACACAAACAAGAAGAACAGATGAGTGTGGAAATGGATATTAATGCCATGCAATTAAATAAGGATGCATAATAATAAACAATATAAAATAGTGTTAGTAGTAATACTGTTAGTTGTAGTGGTAATATTGTTAATGGCAGTGGTATTTGTTATAGTGTTAGTATTACTACTACTACTACTAGCACTATTACTACTACTACTAACACTATAACAAATACCACTGCCATTAACAATATTACCACTACAACTAACAGTATTACTACTAACACTATTACTACCAACACTATAACAAATACCACTACAAGTAACAGTATTATTACTACTACTACTAGCACTATTACTACTACTACTAACACTATAACAAATACCATTGCCATTAACAATATTACCACTACAACTAACAGTATTACTACTGCAACAAACAATATTACTACTACTAACACTATAACAAATACCACTGCAATTAACAATATTACTACTACTACTAACAGTATTACTACTTCAACTAACACTATTACTACTACTAACACTATAACAAATACCACTGCCATTAACAGTATTACCACTACAACTAACAGTATTACTACTACTACTAACACTATTATTACTACTACTACTAACATTATAATACCACTGCAATTAACAATATTACCACTACTACAAACAGTATTACTACTACTAACACTATTACTACTACTACTACTAACACTATTACTACTACTACTAACACTATAACAAATACCACTGCCATTAACAATATTACTACTACTACTAACAGTATTACTACTTCAACTAACACTATTACTACTACTACTAACACTATAACAAATACCACTGCAATTAACAATATTACCACTACTACAAACAGTATTACTACTACTACTAACACAATAACAAATACCACTGCAATTAACAATATTACTACTACTACTAACAGTATTACTACTACTACTAACACTATTACTACCACTAACACTATAACAAATACCACTGCCATTAACAATATTACTAATACTACTAACAGTATTACTACTTCAACTAACACTATTACTACTACTAAAACTATAACAAATACCACTGCCATTAACAATATTACCACTACAACTAACAGTATTACTACTACTACTAACACTATTACTAATACTAACACTATAACAAATACCACTGCAATTAACAATATTACTACTACTACTAACAGTATTACTACTTCAACTAACACTATTACTACTACTAACACTATAACAAATACCACTGCAATTAACAATATTACTACTACTACTACTACTAACAGTATTACTACTTCAACTAACACTATTACTACTACTAACACTATAACAAATACTAATGCAATTAACAATATTACCACTACAACTAACAGTATTACTACTACTACTAACACTATTACTACTACTAACACTATAACAAATACCACTGCCATTAACAATATTACTAATACTACTAACAGTATTACTACTTCAACTAACACTATTACTACTACTAACACTATAACAAATACCACTGCCATTAACAATATTACCACTACAACTAACAGTATTACTACTACTAACACTATAACAAATACCACTGCCATTAACAATATTACCACTACAACTAACAGTATTACTACTACTACTAACACTATTACTACTACTAACACTATAACAAATACCACTGCAATTAACAATATTACCACTACTACAAACAGTATTACTACTTCAACTAACACTATTGCCACTACTAACACTATAACAAATACCACTGCAATTAACAATATTACTACTACTACTAACAGTATTACTACTTCAACTAACACTATTGCCACTACTAACACTATAACAAATACCACTGCCATTAACAATATTACCACTACAACTAACAGTATTACTACTACTAACACTATAACAAATACCACTGCCATTAACAATATTACCACTACAACTAACAGTATTACTACTACTACTAACACTATTACTACTACTAACACTATAACAAAAACCACTGCAATTAACAATATTACTACTACTACTACTAACACTATTACTACTACTAACACTATAACAAATACCACTGCAATTAACAATATTACTACTACTACTAACAGTATTACTACTTCGACTAACACTGTTACTACTACTAACACTATAACAAATACCACTGCCATTAACAATATTACCACTACAACTAAAAGTATTACTACTACCACTAACACTATTACTACTACTACTAACACTATTACTACTACTACTAACATTATAATACCACTACAACTAACAATATTACTACTATTACTAACACTAATACTACAACTACTAGTATTATTAACTTTATTACTAGTATTACTACAACTATCTGTATTACAACTACTTCTGCCACTACTACTACTACTAATAATAATATAGAATTCTAGGCACATGCTACATCATTGTGCACACACACACACACACACACATGAAAGCTTTATTTGGATGGAGCTCAGGAGCCATATTATAGTAGTCCTACTTGTGTGAGTTGAAAGAGCAGAAGTGAGCAGTGTGTGCTTTGAAGTGTACAGCGCTGCTCTGCCAGGCAGTCTGACACAGTGGGGTGTTAGCTTTCACAAAACTCTTCACTTTTACACACACACAGATAGACAGGAAAGCACAGAAAGAGAGAGAGAGAGAGAGAGAGAGAGAGAGAGAGAGAGAGAGAGAGAGACAGACAGAGAGAGAGACAGAGAGAGAGACAGACAGAGAGAGAGAGTGATAGAGAGAGACAGAGAGACAGACAGAGAGAGAGAGTGTGTGTGTGTGAGAGAGAGAGAGAGAGAGAGACAGAGAGACAGACAGAGTGTGAGAGAGAGACAGAGAGAGAATCAAACTTTCTACATTTAGATATTATTAAACAGAGTCATTTAAAGAAGCTCTGCAACCATTCAGCATCAACACTTCTTACACCTTTAATCTACCAAAACAGAGAGTAGTGAACATTTTTTCATCTCTTCTCACACTAAACATGTAGATGTGTTATTGCAGGTCTCTACACTCAATTAATATTTGATTCCTCTGTAAAAATAGTCACCCTTTTAAAATAACTGTTCAAACACCCCAGAGCTCATGCAGCCAACCAGAGCAGCAGAGTAATTATTTACACTTCATACACATCACACACACACACACACACACACACACACACACACACACACACACACACACACACACACACACACAGTTAGACATTGAAGGTAAGGTTAGGGCAGAGCAGATCTGAGCAGATGTGCCAGAACACACTGATTAACCTTGTCTTGGTGTTTGTCTCTCTCTCTCTCTCTGTATATCTCTCTTTTCTCTCTCTGGTCTCTTTCTTAAGAAAGTAAACTGTCAACTGTTATATTCAGTAAACATGAAGTAATGTGTATGATTTATAGCTCATGAAAATCAGAAATCCAGAAACTCTAATTATTAGACTATTTGAATGAATTAATGTTACACTTATACATCACTTTTCTGATGCCCAGAGATGCTTTAGAACCAGCCATGGAAAGAACATGGAAGCTCCACCCAGATGGGGATTTGAACCAAACGCTGAACGGTGAACCTGCTAACCACTAAGCCACCGTGTCTCCCAAGTGTCTGTCATTTAGAGTTTGAGATTATTACTATTCAAACAGCATTAACATTAAAACAAACAAGGTTGGAAATATGTCTGTTTATATATAATGAATCTAAAATATATGACACTTTACCTTTTTAATTCAATTATGAACACAAACCTTTTCACAATATTCAGACTTTTGGAGATAAACTAGTACATATTAGTAATATATATTAGTATATACTAGTATATCAGGCATCTATTAGGCTGGTGTTTTTCCTAGTATTGCCATTAGAAAATGTGTAAACTACAGGTGCACTTGTAGTGTAAGTCAATAAGCAAGTGAACAGGCATTGTATTATTTTACTAAGTACATTGACATTGTGCTAGAGATGGAGCAGATAACTGTGCTTTGGCTGTGGTGTTTATGGGATTGTTTACTGTCTGTAAATACAAACACAGTTGTACAACTGATTTCTATGCTGAAATAAGTTTTATGTTTTGTTTCCTGTGTTGGCATCAATACAGTGTAAAATGAATTTGTAAAGATTATTCCTTTCTTTTGTTTGTTCATCATGTTACAGCATTAAAGTCAGAATGTGTTAGGTTTTGTTTAATGTGTGATATTTAAAGGACTTTACACTAACTGTGCAATCACAGCATTAGTTTAATAAAGCAGCACAAAAAAGGTGAAAGTAACAGAAGTGTAACATAGGACTGACTTTAGGTAGCCCTGAGAAATCATACATTACTTGATTAGAATAAAATCCCTCTTGTGAATCTCTCGCTTTGTCTGTGACTGTGTGTGTGAGAGACAGGAGACAGAATCAGAGAGTAGGAGTCAACAGTGAATCCTTGTCTGGCACACTGTTGTCCACCCACACCCTGAGGGAACCCGCCAACACTGCAGTGAATCTTGCCAGGAGCTTAGCATTAGCATTCAGCTTTAAATCAAACACAAAATGACATTAAATTAACTTCAAACACATATGCAAACACACGAGGATAATTACCTTCATGTTATCTGCTGTCATTCAACTATGGCAGCATATCTGTTAACAGCAAATAGAGAGTACAGCAAATATGCTGCATCTGGACTAAAGTCATGTTTAAAACTCTACATAGAGGTTGGCGTCAAATAAAATACTTTTACTCGATATGGTAATAAGCCCAGTCCCGGTCCCAAAGAAAACTAAACATGAACTTGATCAGCTCAAACAATCCTTATGAAGCCTTTATTGTTATTATTATTGTTGTTGTTATTATTATTATTATTATTATTATTATTATTGTTGTTGTTATATTATTATTATTATTATTATTATTATTATTATTATCAGAATAAAAATATGATGAAAAAATAGAAAGATATAAATTTGAGCTCATACTGTCCATCCTTACTTTATGATATTTGATATAATGTGGCAAACGTTTGGGTACCCCTGGTCAAAACGTCTGTTGTTGTGAATAGGTAAGAGAGTAAAAGATGACATAACTTCCAAAAGGCATAAAGTTACAGATAACACATTTCGTTAATATTTTAATATGTCTTTAACATTTTATTTTTACTTTTAAAGATAACAAAAAAGGAAATGCCGGAAGCAAAGTTTGGGCACCCTGCATGATCAGTACTTAACTAAACCCCCTTTGGCATGTATCACAGCTTGTAAACACTTTTTGTAGCAGTTACATTTTTTTCGTTCTTGTTTTGGGGATTTTCACTCATTCTTTTCTGCAAATGATTCTATGAGATTATTGGGTTGTCTTGAATGCACTACTCTTCTGAGGGTTATCCACAGATTTTCAATGTTGTTTAGGTTTTGACTGTGAGGGTCATGGCAAGACCTCCTGAGATAGTCTACTGTCCATTTTGGGATCAATATGTGGTAGAATTCATTCCATTGAAACAATGACCAAGTTAGAACAGACTTAAGTTCTAAGTAAGAGGAAATGGAAGAAAGTTCAAAATGCTTAAAATAAAAGAAAAAAATATGTATATAATGGCCTGACAATTAATTAATTTTGTTGCATTTATATGTAGGCACTGAAAAGTCATTTGTGCATGTGGAGGTAAGCAATCAATAGCAGCCTAAAGCATTGTAAATGTTTAATTGGTGATAGCACTATTGGTATAGAAATGTACTAGGGTGTTT
>BRDA01060667.1:0-15880 GCA_036984385.1 Crenuchus spilurus
CTCTTTTGAACTCTGGTATGTCACCATAATGTTGTGTGCATTGCAATATTTTGAGCAAAACTGTGCTCTTACCCTGCTAATTGAACCTTCACACTAGGGCTGGGACAATATGGCCTAAAATCAATATTGCGATATATTGAGCAGATCACCTCGATAAATGGACGATAATACTAATACACACATTCCCCAAAAATAAAGAATGTGTTTGACCAACATAAATACTTCACAGCCAGTTATATTGATGGTACTATTTCCTTTTTATTACCACTTTAATTCACTTTAAAGCATAAATAAATGAACAAAATGTCTGGTCAGAAAAGACACCATTAACCTTATCAAAACATTCAGTCCTGAGGTGGTATTTAGAATTTACACCAAAAAGCTCCTGGTTTGTATGTTTATGGTCAATATGCTTTCTGATGTTGCATCTGTTCACAACTTTGCACATAGGACATTTTTCCCAGACAACAGATCTCACGCGAACTCTTCTTTTGAGTGCATAAATTCCCAGGTCGTCTTCTGTCCTGTGTCGACATGGCTTGGCACTGGGTGCACACAGCTGTGCACTGGATGGGAACTGCTTGGTACTGGGCTTTAGACTGGGTGGGCACAGATTTGCACTGGGTGCCTGCAGCTTTACACTGGGTAGGCACGGCTTGGTACTGGGTGTGCATGGCTCAGCACTAGGTGGGCACAGCTTGGGACTTGGAGAACATGGCTTTGACAGAGGTGTTGTGGTTGACTGTTTAGTCTTACACACAATCAAATTGTTTTCGAACTCTTCTTTATGCAGCACCATTGACTGACAGTATATGCAGTGGTAATGGAGTTGTGCCCTGCACCCTAAGCCACATCGGTGAATATAGTATCCTGGAACATGAGAAAATAAATTCTATAGAGTGTGGGGCCATAAAAATAATTGTAGGTCTCTGAAAGGCTTACTAATGACAGTAACCAGCTTTTGACACAACAGTACAACATAAATTGTACAATATCAAACAATGTATATAAGTATATAAATATGATCAAGCCTCAAATGACAACAAGGTATATAAACCTTGTTGATTATACTGTTTTAAAAGTTGTAATTTGAGGCTTAATCATACGGACAGTTTACAAAGTCGGATATTTATATAATTAGTCTGATATTTATATAATTAGTCTGATTAAGATCAATCAATTTAACATGATTTTTCACACAACGGAATTTGACCTCTGCATTTAACCCATTCATGCAGTGAAACACACTAGGCTGTGAGAATTTGTGCCCGAAGCAGTGGAAAGCCCTTATCCACCGGCGCCTGGGGAGTAGTTAGGGGGTTAGGTGCTTTGCTCAAGGGCACTTCAGTCTTGTCCTGTTTGAACCAGCGACCTTCTGGTCACAAGACCGGATCCTTACCACTAGGCCATGGCTGCCCCTATGATATTTATATTAGTCTATAATTAGTCTTTTATATATATATATATATATATATATATATATATAAAATTGTATACAGCTATGACATGTTCAGCATTGTAGATAACTATTATATGTTAGATATTGCGCGACTTTTTGTATAACTGTTGTGTCAAAAGACTGTTATTGTTGTGTTAACTGACTTACCTTCATGTTGGACTGCTTGGTTAAAAGTGTTTTGTTGGACATCGGGCTGCAGATTATTGGGACCTGGCAACCCCACTGTTGATAACACACACATGCTGCCCATGGTGGATGTAAATTCGCCCTTTAGTAAGTAACGCTGCAAAGCGCAATAAAACACACATTTATTTTTTAACAAACAATTAAACACTACTTTTAAAAAGTGGTGAAACGCAACAGTTTTCACCTTTCACCAAAACGACTCATTATTCAATTCGCGTCGTAAAACTTTATTCGGCAGTGAAGCGCAAGTGATGTCGAAATATCCTGTCCCACATGTCAACATGATCCAGAAATGCCGCCATCTTCTCTGGGCCAAAGTTCATTTAAAATGGACTGAGACACAATGGAAAACTTTTCTATGATCAAATGAATCAAAATTTTAAATTCCTTTTTGAAACCATGGACTAAGTGTCCTGCGGACTCAAGAGGAGAGGGACCATTCAACTTATCATTTTTAAAAAGCCTGCATCTTTGATGGCAGTGCCTATGGAATGGGCGGTTTACACATCTGGCAAGGCACTGTTAATGCTGTATAGTATATAGAAGTCATATGCTCCCATCCAAGCAACATCTTTATTGGGGAAGGCCTTGCATATTTCAGCAAGAGCATGCTAAACCACATACTGCATCCATCAAAACAGCATGGCATCACAGAACAGTCTGCCTGCAGTCCAGACAGAGAACATTTGGCACATCATGAAATAATATATAGCAATGAACACCCACTGCTGTTGAGCAGCAATGACAAAATTCCTCTCCCAAAATTCCAGCAATTGGTTTCCACATGTCTAAGAGGTTTGCAGACTGTTGGTAAAAGTAGAGGGGATGCTACACAATGGCAGACATGGCGCTGTCCCAATTTTTTAAAGAAGGCTTGCCATCATTAAAGTTTATATTTTTCATGAAACTTCTCCCAATTCTTTATGTGTTCCATGTTCTATTGTGAATAATTTGAGATTTGAAAACCATTTCATTCTGTTTTTGTTTACATTTATTTATTTATTTATTGGGAACAGGGGTTGTAAAAGACATTATATCCGGACACTAAATGTTTATTTGCTTTTATTCCCTTCATTGTACACCATCATCTTTTTGTATGTCATTTTCTTTACATACACATAAAATCATGTGGAATACACATACAAATACTTTTACAGTAATGTGTATATCTCAAACTACTTATCTGGGCAATAAATAGAGGACCATCCTTCCATACCAGTCTTTCAGGGTATGGGGTTGTGTCATTGCCCTTGGCCAACTTTATTTACACTTCTGAAAATACTTCAAGATTTTAAAGCAACATATGCATAGAAGAGCATCTTTTTCAGGGATGCCCATGCCATTTTTCAACAAGAAAATACAAAACCACATGCAGCACACATTACAAAGGCACGGCTGTAAAACAAGAGGGTTTGGGTACCGGATTGGTCTGCCTGCATTCCCCAACAGATAATTTTTAAATGAAAAAAATGACGCTGTACCCATTAAGAAATGTTTGCAGGAAGAATGGGACAAAATTACACCTGAAACACCATCACTTGGTATCCTCAATGCCAAAATGTCTTTTAAGCATTGTGAGAAGGAATGGCAACATTACTCAGTGATAAATGCTTTACCATTCCAAATTTTTGTGGGATGTATATTAAAAAATTAAATGAAACATTATACGGTCTATGTTTAAATAAAAGTAAATACAACAAATATTAGCATTTATTAGCATTTTCCATGCTGCTCCAATTTGATTTGGGGTTTTATTTATATAATGTTATAATTACAAACGGGGTTGTATTATATGTAATATTACAAACATATTACTGTTTTGATACATGTATAGATATACACATTACTATAAAAATTTTTTTACATATATTCTACATTTTCTGTGTATGTAAAGATATTGAAATATAGAAAGATAATATACAATGAAGGGGAATAAAATTAAGAAAAAAGTATCAAAATAATTGTGTAGCAGGAAAACAGACAATATACTTTTTTATATAAAATGTTAATATTTACTTCCCATATAACATGTATACGTAATTATTTTTGTTTTACTTAATTTTAGACTTTTTAGTTTCATTTTTGGGTCACTCACATATAAACATCAGTCCTTATGAACTTCAAACTGACTGCACTCTTTCAAGCATGAGAGAGTATGAGTGGATCAATAAGGCAGAAACCTGAAGACTGAATGCTTGAACCGTGTTTTAGGGTGGTCTCTATCCAGAAGCTCTTGATTTGACAGGAAATTATAGTTCACACTCCACTGACTTTTCACTCTAATGAATATTGGCATTTAGCTTAAACTTTCCTACTGATGGATTTGTCACTTATTAGTCACCGCAGTTTTACACAGTATATTTTGTATCAACAAATTTCAATTTCAAATTTCTTAGAATAAAAAACTTAAAAGATCACATTTAATATATTTAATATGTTGTCACTGCATATCTCAAACACTTGGGAATATCCAGTATTACTCACTATAAAATATAACAAGCATTTTCTAAAAAAATGGCATTTTGTTTAGAAGTTACATCTAATATGTAGTTATTTGCTGGCCAATTCATTAGAAAGACTTACTTTATAGCTCTATTATATACAATTACAGACTGTAGCCCATCTCTATCTTTTAACCTATTAATAACTGGTCAGTGTTTACCAATTTTTATTCACACAGTAGCGTTTAAAGGCGGTCTTCTAAACTATCCACATGACATTCTGGAGAAACCCAAGGCAGTGGTCAATTGTGCACCTGTAGGTCTACCTTCCTACAGTCATTATTGCATTCAAAAGATCTTACTTAGCTGAAGATAGTATTTTAGACTTGGTTTTGAGGTTAAACCCACAGGAAAGTGACAACGGCCCTAAGGACCATCACCATACCCAATGCCAAGCATCAGTTAGAGTAAGGGATAAAGCCCTCCAGGTTTGGTTTTAGAGCAGTGGAACTGCATTCTCGTTAGTGACTGAACTCAATGCAATAGATTGTTGATTTGGAATAGTGTATGTCACCCAGAAGTAAACACCCAACATCAGTACATCACTAATGCTCTCATGGCTGAAAACAACTAAATTCTCACAGCAATGTTCCATTGTAAAGTCATGCTGAAGAAGAGGCTGTTACTGCAGCAAAAAGGATAAAAATTTATCTTAACCTTGGAGCAGCAAGTGACTACAAGCTTTGGAACAGATCATGTTGTATGATACTGCTGCTTACGTATACAGCTTCCGTTCATCAGTTGACTCAAATTGGTTTTAGTTTTCTGTAGAGCAGAGTTGAAGTTCGTTATTGCCACTGAGAGTCGGTGGGGGCCGCAATAGCCTGTAGGTCACACATCAGCTCTGCAGCAGGAGAGGCCACGATCCAAAGGTCATCTGTCACAACGCCTTTATAACACATTCCACTAAATAACTGACCTTTCTTAAATGTAATATACAATTCAGCTCCTTAGCAGCACCACCAACAAGGGGCAACATGATCACTTATCGTGACCCAACATATACTTTTCAGAACAGCCCCTATTTAAGCTACAACCCTGAATGATCAACTGATGTCGACCCAATTTCATACACAACCATTCAACATTGCAGTAATCCAGGTTTATGCTTTAACAATGGATTCCAGTGAAGAAGAAATGGAAAAGTTGTGATGAAGTTCAGTCTGAAATTGAGAAGGCCTGCAAACAAGATGTCCTGCTGGTGATGAGACACTGGAAGTGGGAAATCAAAAGGAGCAGTTGGACAACTTTTCATTACAAATATAAGAAATCAAACGATGCCTTTACACATGGACATAACCAAATGGATCTCACGTGAAAGAAATATACTATATTCTTTGCATAAAGAAATTAAATTGGGTTTTAATGAAGACATGGACTTGGTATGCTTGGGATGTTAGACAAATCATAAATGATAAAGATCAAATAATGATGCAAGTATAAAGAGAAGACCTATACAAAAAAGGTTCAGTGTCCAACGATCAATCAAGTACACTGAATAACTGAGTTCTTGAAGATTCCCAATACATACATAAGAGCCTCACACAGAGCTTCCAGGGGTGCAAGCAGTATTCAGGAAAGGCAGATGAGGAACAACAGATATAATCAGATACACAATAGATTAAGGAAAATGCCAAGGAATTCAAGAAGGAAGTCAATGTGCTTCATTGACTACAGCATAGCCTTCACCATCATACCTCTTCAACCTGTACACAGGACATACCATGAGAGAAGTAGGACATGAGGTAGATTACCAAGGATTAAAGATAGGTGGAAGAAACATCAACAGCCTTCAATATGTGGATGATACAACACTCACAGCAGAAAATCAGGAAGACCTGAAGGGAATTGCAAGAAAACTTAAAGAACAGAATGAAAAGATGAGACTTCAACTCAATATGAAGAAGACAAATGTCATTACAACAGGAAGGACCACAAACTTTACTGTTGAAGAAAATGTTCAGTGGTAGACAGCTTTTTCCTAATTAAGGCCAATTAAATGGATCAAGCAGTCAGGAAATACACACAGTAGAACCTGGAAGAACAAGGAAAAGGAAACTTGAAAAGTAATGATTAATCTCTTGGAACAAATACTAGAATTGTCCAGACTATGGTCTGTTCTTAATGGATTAAAAAGCTGGACAATAAAAAGCAGGATAAGAAGAATATTGATGCCTTTAAATTACAGTGTTGGAGTAGACTTCTGAGCAAACCTTGGACAGCAAAGAAAACAAAAAAGTGAATGCTTGACCAAATCAAACTTCACCTTTCAATAGAAGCCCAGATAACTCAAGCTGGAGCTCCCTTATTTTGGACACATTATGAGAAGAACCAGTTAATTAGAAAAGACAGTTATGCTTGGAAGAGTTAAAGGTAAAAGAGGAAGAGGGTGACCAGTAACAACATGGAAGGATACAATCAGAGGAATCATGAACAAGTCATTAAAGCCTGAAGGACGTTCTGAAGAAACACTATCCATATGGTCTCCAGGAATCACAATCAACTTGATGGCACAAATGAAGCCCCTCAATATCAGAGTAAAAAAATCTTTACACATGTTTATGGCCAACAGGCTGAATTTTGACCATCTACATTGGTACATCTACCATCTATTCAATACGCCTGCAGTTTCAGGATGGTTCCACCTGGTGGATCTAACATTGAATAGCACAAAAACAGCAAAGAATCAAATAAATGGATGGCAAAGGCTTTAATATTTAGTCAACAATAAATATAAAGACGAATACATGACAGTGCATAATCAATAATTATTTTCCTGTAGTGAACATGATGCAGTGAAAAATAAAATAAATGCTGGCATTGACTGTGTGTTTAAATGACTATGGAGCAATTAGACGTAAGTAAAGAAAATGTTAGATTGAAACATGGACCATCTGTTTCTCTGACACAAACTAAAGTGATATAGAGCTTTAGTGTCAACAGTACTGGTTTCAGCTTCTGGCAGGAGTGGAGTTCCCCTTCACAGTTTTTTTCAGGTGGTGGTAATTGGGTAAAATCTTCATCAGGAAGTCCAGCTGCAAAGTCTGAGGCTGTTTCAAGGACCAACATGAAAAATCAAAAGACAAGTTGGCAAGAAATTAAAAGAAAGGGCCAAAAGACAGGCTGTGAGAACAATATTAATTTTCATGTTTTATACGAGGTCAAAGTGCATTTTTAGTCAAGCTTATTGGTCATAATCAGGAATACTAAAGCTTTCTAATTGACCTCAGTGAAAATACAAATAAAAACAATTAAAAGGCTCCAACAATAGCATGTAGAAGTTCAACATTTTGGGTTCACCTAGTTAATATCAAATGATTTTACAGCACACACTGAGGATATTTCCCCTCAAAATCTGTGTACGTGTGTGTGTGCACTGATTACTGTAAAGTGCATTGGATTGGAGAAAGGTGCAATATGAAGAACTGTGAGAAACATGCTTGAAATCTAGCACATTTCTTTTAAAAGCCTGTGACATTTGAGGTACTAGGTCTGTGAAAACTACCAATGAATTTGTTAGGGCCACAAGTTACATGCAGTGTATGCAAGATGACTGCTGCTTTTTTGAGCTATGCAATGCAATTTTAAGCTTTTATTACTTAACAACATGAATTACCCAGACGTCTTGCCTGAAAAGTGGATAAATTATACTTTTAGCTGAGCCACTGCTTATATGTGCATTTGTAAATTGTCTTTGTACCTGTGGTCTCTCCGTCTGAACCCGACGCATACAGCCTGAGCCGTAGATAACGGTGTTTTCTGGAATCACTTCACAGGTGTTCACCTGACAACATGCTCCAATTATACACCCGCTCGTCAGAATGACATTCCTCCCCACATCCGCTATAAGGGGCAAAGAACAGCCTGTGGTCATTAACCTCCAATCTGGACCATTAGTATTGCTTACTGGAGAATACAGTATGTGAACCCTTTGGGATTACTTGGATTTCTGCATAAATTGATCATTAAATGTATTCTGATGTTCATCTAAGTCACAACAATAAACACTGTCTGTTTAAACGTAAATAATTATATCTTTTCATGTTTTTATTGAGCACAACATGTAATCATTCACAGTGCAGGGCAGTAAAAGTATGTGAACCTGTGGATATAATAACTGGTTGACACTCCTTTGGCAGCAATAACCTCAACCAAACGTTTCCTGTAGTTACAGATCAGAGGTCCACAACAGTCATTGTGCACAGTCAATTTTATACCATTCCTTTTCAAAAACTTGTTTTTGTTCAGTAATATTCTTGGGGTGTCTAGTGTGAATCGCTCTCTTGAGGTTATGCCACAGCATCTCAATCGGGCTGAGGTCAGGACTCTGATTTGGCCACTCCAGAAGGTCCATCATCTTCTGTTGAAACCATTCTGTTGCTGATTTACTTCTATGTTTTGGGTCGTTGTCTTGCTACATCACCCATCCTCTGTTGAGATTCAGTTGGCGGACAGAAGGTATTTAGGTTTCCTGAAAAATGTTTTGAAAAACATGGGAATTCATTTTTCCGTTGATAATAGCAATCCGTCCAGGTTCTGAGGCAGCGAAACACACATAGCATTGTGTATTCTTTCCAAACAACTCACTAGCAACAGTGCTGTACTTCCTCTATTTGTAGACAGTCTGTCTTACAGTAGACACATGAGTAGACACATGATCATCAAGGTTTTTAGAGATACTTTTGTAACCTTTTCCAGGTTCATGCAAGTCAATAATTCTTGAACGTAGGTCTTCCGAGAGCTCTTTTGTGTGAGGCATGGTTCACATCAGGAAATGCTCTGTGAGAACAACAAACTCAACAGTGGTGTGTGTTTTTATAGGGCAGGGTAACTTTAACCAAAACATCCAAACTCATCACCATTGATTGGCTTCAGGTTAGCTGAATGAATGAACGTTACACTTATATAGCATCTTTCTAGATACCCAAGGACGCTTTACAATCAGCACACTCCATTTACACACACTCAACCACACACACACCAGCGAGAAGCGGCAGCCAAAGGCGCACAGCATACTCTCAACCGGAAGCGACCGTCCACCTGGAGGACTGCATCAAGCACTAGGGGGAATCACCCAGGACAGAGTGCCAACCATATCTGGGTATACATACATTCATACACACCAGGGTAATTTTTTTTTTCAGAGTAGCCAATTCACCTGATCTCCATGTTTTTGGACTGTGGGAAGAAACCCACGCAGACACGGGGAGAACTCCGCTCAGATGTGGACTCGAACCCAAGACCTCAGCGCTGAGAGGCGAACGTGCTAACCACTAAGCCACCGTGCCGCCTTCTGGCTACAATTAGCTCTTGGAAAGGTCATTAGCCAAAGTTCACATACTTTTTCCACCCTGCACTATGAATGTTTATATGTTGTGTTCAATAAAAACATGAACACAATTTTTTGCACAGTATTAGTTCAAGCGGACTGTGTTTGTCTATTGTTGTGACTTAGATGATCATCAGAACACATTTAATTAATTTATGCAGAAATCCAAGTAATCCCAAAGGGTTCACATACTTTTTCTTGCAACTGTATATCATTGCAATCTTAAAAAATAAAGCTAATGTTTTTTGAGAATCAAAAAAACTTTTGTATATGTACATGTAACAACATTTTATTTGGTCATTCTATCCAGAAATGTTCATGCAATTTAAGGCACAGACACCATTTTCAATTAATTTGCCATCTTGCGCTGTTGTCAGAATTTGCATTAAAGGAACAGTTTAATATTAGAAAATGTAATTTATTTATAAAAATGTATAGAAAAAAAATGTTTGTGTGTCAGATGTGCACACAGAAAAAGCACTTTCACATCTGAGTGCCAATTGTTATGCTTAGAAAAATTATAAATATTGGCTTTGATAACCAGTCAGAGTTGATAGTCAGTCAACCAATCTGTTGATGTCCTGTATAATCACTTAAAAACATCTGAAAAAGCAAAAACATCTGAAAAAGCAAAAACATCTGAAAAAGCAAAATCTTTGTAAAGGTAACTTACAGGTAAAGTAAATGTGATGAAACAAATGTAACATTGCAGTATCAGTATTAATGAAAATCTACCAGCACATCTGAAACATTTTAGATGCCATCTCTAAAGGACTGGAAGAATCTGTGTTACCTTTCGATTCAATGACATTGTTGTCCCCAATTTTCATTGCCTGGGAAACTGTCAAAAAAGGCAGTGGAATTTGAGACCTCTTAAACAGTATAGTTTTATATACATTTACAAATCAACTTGATTGATACATGCAAGTTAAATAAACATTAGTAATTAATGAAAACATACCACAGCCAACTTCAAACACATTGTTAACGCCTATTGTCATTGTCTTGGGTTCAACTCCTTCTGTGTCAGGCATGATGTTCTCTGGATAACTGTATAAACCATGTGAGAACATGTAAAAATGGCTCAGAAGCTGACTCCTGATAAAGTTCTAGAATGGCTAACATTAAAATATCAGCTACAGTCTCTAACTACCCATGAACAAGGTGGAGCTACAAAAGAAGGGTTTCTAAAGAAATGACAAATTAATATACTACCAGTATATGAAACAAGTTTATCATAAAGTATAGCCACTACTTTTAAAGCCCCCTCCATCATGTGGTGGCTTCTCCTGCATGACATGGTTTTAGCTTTACCTGTTAATAATGAGAGCCTGCTCCTCTATCAGATTCCCCTCTCCTATTATGATGGGACCAGCCTCTGCAATAATTCGAGCTTTGGGGTGTACCACAGTCCTAGGCCCTGTCATAAAAACAGGGAAACCATTTACAACTCTTTCCATCAAGGTGGCTTACTATAAATAGAAATGAAGAGTGAAAAGATTTCAGTATATTATAGATTAAATCAAAGTGAATGTGTGAAATGTTTTCCTTGCTCTCACTCTC
This sequence comes from Crenuchus spilurus, assembly GCA_036984385.1. NCBI lineage: Eukaryota > Metazoa > Chordata > Actinopteri > Characiformes > Crenuchidae > Crenuchus > Crenuchus spilurus. The sequence goes on from BRDA01060667.1 coordinate 11,039, forward strand.
TTTTGCCAAAAACATTTTTCAGTCAATTACCATGTCCAGGCCTGCCTACTACAACTCTCTCCTGGTGGGCTTTCAAACGTGTGTCATCAGGCCCTTGCAGTTGCAGCTGATCCAGAATGATGCAGCATGACTCATCTTCAACCTTCCTTAGTTCACCCTTGGTAATACATGGCTGTGTTCCCTTACTAGCTTCATGTGGCCTGATTTAAACATTTCAAAGCCTGATGCTTGTCCACAAAGCCAAAAACAAACCTCTTTCCTAGCTCTGCTCTGCCATGGCATTAAGATGGTGGTATGAATTTCTAGTGGCTGTCTGAATACAAGTCCATCAATTCCTTCAACCTCAGATTTAATTGTACTCTAATCATGTAGTTATAAAAATGTGACATCTGCATTTTAACAGCTCTACACTTCCTGGAGTTAACTAAGCAAAGAGGTAAGAGCCTTCCACTGGATAATTAATGCATGGGTGAATACGTTTCAGATGGCAACAAGTAGCTTAACCCTAACTGATGCAGTGAGTAGCTTCTCATTTTTTTAACAACCATGTTAAAAGACAAATCTTGTGGTCGTGGAAAAGATGTCAATCTGTTCAGAAGGGTCAAATTATTGACATCAAGCAGAGAAAACATTTAAGGAGATGCTAAAGCTACTAAAATCAATTTAAGAACTGTGCAACACATTATTAAAAAGTGGAAGGAATGTGGTTGGAAAAAAAATCTTGAATGATCGTGATCAGAGATCATTGCAAATGTTTGGTATAAATTAAATAGTACAAAAACAGAAAACAGTAGAACTCAGTGATAAGTTTAATAGTGAAAGTAAGAGCATTTATACAAGCAAAATGTGAAAGGAAAAGGATTGGGACTAACCTGCTGAGTAGTGTTAAGAAAACAACTTATCATTGACGCTAAACAGCAAAATGGCTTCAAATTGCTAGGAAGCATAAAGATTGCACTCTGGAGCAATGGAAGGTAATGTGGTTTGATGAGTCCAGATTTAACCTGCTCCTGAGTGATGGGTATATCAGGGTAAGAAGAAAGGTGGCTGAAGTGATGCGCCTATTATGACTAGTGCCTACGTGGCAAATTACATTTTCTGAGATGACATCAAAGAACTTAAGAAGTCAGACTGGATAATAGCATGTGCTAAATGCCATAAATGTAAATTTACTATATTCTGTAGGGAAAAATACCATTCATCACTACTTTGCAGAACTTTGTGATGTTTTGCAGACTTTGTGTATTTCTGAGCTAAACCAATTTTTGTAGTAAAATAGAGCTTTGTAGAAAAAAGACATTTTAACTCATAAATGTTAAAATATCGATTCAAATCATAATCTCAAAACTGCAAACTAGCTAGCTAGCTATCAGACCTGCAAATATAGATATCATTACACTTAACAAAACGCTTACCAATTGTGACATCGCCTCTTATTTCACTCTCCACACACACCACCGCACCTGCAGCAATCTTAACACTGCTCACAACACAAAAAGCACAAACATACATAATCTGGTTGTGTGAAACAGAGCTAGACTTCATATTCAGACATTATAAACATGCAGCTAGCTAGCATGTTAGCTATCAGTCAGTTGGGTGTGGCAGCCGGAGGGTTTAAACACTGGATACATTTTAAATACATGACCATAACGTGGACATTAAAAAACGAATTTATCCTGAAAATGTGTGTATAAGAAGTTCATACCTCTTCTGGTTAGTTTGTTTTGCGTTTGGGTCCGCCATATTCAAGAAATGAATGATGCAGTGATCGACTAAAAAGGCCTGATCAACAACCACGAAGCAGGTCAATTGAGCGTGTCTGAATAGTACCTGTGTTGTCTGTTGGCGGCATCTGCTGGACAAACTTTATTATTCAGAAATATAAAGAGCAGGCTAATGTTTTTATTGCTGGTTTTATTATTTACTTTCGTTGACATTTCTAATAAGTTTGGACACACCTTCTTGACATTCAGTGTTTTTTAATTATTTAAAATGGTCTGCATTGTAGATTAACACTAAAGTCATCTAAACTATGAAGAAATACATATGTAATTATTTAGTAAACAAAACAGTGTTAAACAAACCAGAATATGTTTTATATTTTACATTCTTCAAAGTAGACACTTCTTGTTTAGATGACAGCTTTCTTGGCATTTTGTCAGTCAGCTTTATGAGGTAGTCACCTGGAATGGCTTTCAGTTAACAGCTGTGTCTTGTCAAGAGTTCATGACTTGCATTTCTTGCCTCTTAATGTGTTTGAGGCATCAGTTGTGTGCCTGCTTTGAAGAATCTAAAATCTAAACATATTTTGGTTTGTTTAACACTTTTAAGTTTACTACATGATTCATTATGTGTTCCTTCAAAGTCCGCATGACTTCAGCATTCATTTACAATGTAGGAAATGAAAAGAAAAAAAATACAAACATTGAATGAGAAGGTGTGTCCAAACTTTTGACTAGTAATATATATTTATGCCATCTAAGCTGGAACATTTAATGTTTTATCTATTATTTGTAGACCTAGTTGTATTTCATGTACATTCTGTACTTTACAAGCTGAGGTCAGTCTAAACAGGGCCAACTGGACAATACCCCTTTATTCATGTACAGCGGGCTTAAATGTATAGAGTGGTCTGTATGTGCTGTATGTTTCTACATGGGGCTCTACCTCAGAGAGAGAGAGAGAGAGAGAGAGAGAGAGAGAGAGAGAGAGAGAGAGAGAGAGAGAGAGAGAAAGGTTGGGGGGGCACTGCAGAGCACACACCCAAACTCACTGTACATTCAGAGGGACACCACAGAGTGTAAGAGAGGGAAAGGTAAAGAGAGTGAGAGACTGAGAGAGAGGGAGAAGTAACTGCTGAGTCAGTTAAACTGTAGAATGGTCAGAGAGAGAGAGAGAAAGGGGAAAACCGCAGCGGAGCAAAGAAAAACAGTAAGTGTAAAGTGGGCATTCTGAAAACACAGTTAACAAAGTTCCCTCGTCTGAGCCAGATGTAGCAGTGTGTGTATGCATGAGTGTGTGTGTATGTGTACCAGGGTTAGAGATCAGGTCATAGATCAGAGAGTCTATTCTGACCGAGAAGAGTGGGGTCGAGTGTGTCAGTGATGGACAGAGAAAGACATTCACATCTCAGGAATAAGGTAAGACCTTTACTTTTATCCACACACACACACACACACACACACACACACACACACACACACACACACACACACACACACAGGTGTGCTATCAGGTTTGATATGAAGTGTAATGTCAGGTGTGTGTGACATTGTTGTGGTTATGTGACACAGGTGGACATGGTGATGTTACCTGTGCTGTCACGTGTGGCAGTGTGTGGTGGCACTCATGGCAATGAGCTCTCAGGTATCTACCTGGTGCGTGAGAAGTTGAAGAGGATGAGGAAGGGGGAGGTGATGGAGCCGGTTACCATGGTAACGGTGATATCAAACCCACGTGCTGTGCAGCGATGTGTGAGATACACAGAAACAGACCTGAACCGCTGCTTCACAAATGCCATGCTGAGGTGGAACACACACACTAAAATACACACTTGGGGTGGAGTGGGTTGGGGATGGGTATGGGGGTGGGGTGGGATGGGCATGGGGTGTGGGGTTGGATGGGCATGAGGTGTGGGGTGGGATGGGATAGTGGGCAATAATAAAAATAGTCAATTTTATAAATTATGCTCCAATTTTTAAATGTAAACAATATAAACACTTTATGGCAAAATCAGAGCATAAACTACAAACATAAAAACTGCAATAACGCTGTGCTGTGTTAAGTTTGTTAACTTAAACACCACACTCATTTGTGTTATGGTGTAATAGCACTAATGTTTTTTCAGCATTTGATCCAGTTTATTTCTTGTGCAATGACTACGAAACTGCTGGTTTGCATTCAGATTAGAAAATGTTGCATTTCCAGTGACCTCTAGTGGATGTTTTTAGCCTACCTTAACTCTACCAATTGGTAGAGATGGCACAATCACGTTATGTTAAGTTTGACACCTTCTTCAAGAAGATATAGTAATTTAATTGTGCTCTACCAAATGGTTGAGCAGAATGTTAAAGGGTTACATTCAGGAATAAGCATACATTTCTCTAACCTTTCTGCCATTTCTCTCCTTTCATTGTCTACTCTCCCCTGTTTTTTCTTCCTCTTTCAGTCTCTCTCTCTCTGAGCAGACTCCACATGAAATAGTTCTTTCTCAGGAGTTAAACGTTCTGCTTGGTCCTAAAGGTTCTGATCAGGCTGTGGATCTGATCTGTGACCTACACAACACCACTGCTAACATGGGCCTGTGTCTCATCACATACTCAGACAGTGACTGGATATGCCTGCACATCTGCAAACACCTACAGGCAAGACCAAAGCATATGTTTACAAATAGGTACAAGTTTTAAAGGGATACTTCAGTGAAAAAATCTAATTTCCACACCTTTTCTCTAATGTTCTCTGAGACATGTTTGATATGTACAAACCGGATTCCAAAAAGGTTGGGACACTAAACAAATTGTGAATAGAAACTGAATGCAATGATGTGGAGGTGCCAACATCTAATATTTTATTCAGAATAGAACACAAATCACAGATCAAAAGTTTAAACTGAGAGAATGTATAATTTTAAAGGAAAAATATGTTTAAAAATAGCATGGCACCAACAAATCCCAAAAAAGTTGGGACAAGGCCATTTTTACCACTGTGTGGCATCCCCCCTTCTTCTTACAACAACAGACATCTGATGACAGAGGAGACCAGTTTCTCAAGTTTAGAAATAGGAATGCTCTCCCATTCATGTCTAATACAGGCCTCTAACTGTTCAATCGTCTTGGGCCT
>BRDA01060668.1:0-18912 GCA_036984385.1 Crenuchus spilurus
TATATATATATATATATATATAAAGAAAAGAACCCTGATGTGGGATATGAGTTTATAATTTCTTACAGTTTCTTACAAAGTAGAGTTAGAGTTTGTTGTTGTTGTAGTTGAGAATATCATGTGGGACTAGAGATGAAAAATACATCACTATTATAGTGGCCGCAATTATCAGTGTTATCATGTGCTGAAAAACATAATCAAAGCAGTGGATCAGAAAAGACAGAAAAAAGTCAGTGTATTGTGAGCCACAGATACAGCTTTTCACACACAGTGTGTCCTTATCTGTGGAGCTGCTTCTTTAAAAGTAATTCAAAACTCAAAATGAACATGCATCCCAATTGTGTGCAGAAACACTTCTAAAATAAAAACATCTAAAAGCAGCACGCACACTGTTTAATCTCCCAAGGTCGCATCTCAAATCACTCCCTCTTCCCTATGTAGTGCACTATGTAGGTCAAGATATAGCAACATCTCCACCCAAACAGAGCATGATACGTCTGAACAAGAGTCATTTATATTCAGCATAGATTAAACAATAAAAAAAAATGGTTTAAGGATTTCTGTGCTTGGTTAAAAAGTAGTGTACTATGTGGATAATATGGAGTGATTGGAGACCATGCTGACCATCTCTTCTCCTCAGTAAGAGTAAACACACTGCAGGCTAGTAGTGTAAACATGAGAGGAGAATGGAGAGCTGTGCAGATGAGACTTTAGCAGTTTGCTTGTTTGTGTTAACTCAGAGCTGCTTTCGTAGACACAGCTCCACAGTGATACGTGTTAAAAGCATATTCTGCAGACAGGGTTGTCATTTTCAATTAAGTCCCCTTTGGTATTGTTATGAAAACCAAAATACTGTATGACCAAATCTCAGACTTGGCCCTCTTAGACAGCTGAAAATATTTCTGAGGCTCTGTCACTGTACTGCCATGCTTCTCCTGGCACAAACAAATCCATGTTGTGTGCTGTCTGTGCAGCTGTGTCTGGTAGACAGTAACTTTTTAGTTGATTCTGTACAGTTTTTCAAGTGAGTTTCTCATTGTGCAGTCATCAACCACAAATTTCTTGAGAAAAGTGCTATACAATTACAATTGGTGTTTAGGGATCTGGTCTTGTGCCTGGAAGGTCACAGTTTTGATCACCAGGCACTGAAATGCCATTGAGCAAGTGCCCAACTGCTCCCCGGACGCCGTGGATAGGGCTGCCCACTGCTTTGAGCACATGTTCTCACAGCCTAGTGTGTTCACTATTGTCTTTGTTTCACTGCACGGATGGGTATGTGGAGGTCAAATTCTGTTGTGTGCAATCACATTGGCAAAAAACAAAATACAACCAAAGAAAAGTCAAGAAATGTGTGTAAAATGTGATTTTTAAACATGCTAAGTCATTTTCCTTCTTCTTTTAAACTTGTAATTGGAAAATATTTACTGTAACATTTTGCTATCTGGTTATTTTGAACAGGACTCCTCAGACATACTATAAACAGACCACCATTCTCCAAGTGGAAAAGCCTATATCTGAAGATTGTGCTAGACCACAGAAAGCTTTCCAGTGGCTGCAAGTTTCAGGGAGCGATCTTTTGGCCTGTCCTTTAAGAGACTATGCTAAAGAAGTGGAGAGTTTTTCCATCCATTGGTACAAGGTTAGAGATGTTCACATGTTCATTCCAAGTGTAATTTTCCCCCAAAGGTCAGCCAAGTTTGGAGTCCAGCCCTTCCTTCTTTTGTTTAAAATTAGAGCTATTGGACTAAAGTTGCTACACTAGAATTCAGTAGTACTATAAAAATGCATCATTAAAACTTCTCCCAACTAGACCTCACCCTAGTCTTAGTTAAGGTTTCACAGTCTATTTCTTGGGATTTTAGGACACACTGTCAGCTTTAAAAATAACAAAAACAACATGTAGCTGAGTGCTGCATCCACCATCTAAGACATTTTTCCCCCTGATGTCCCAGTTTGTGTTAGTTTATGTAAAAAAAAAAAAAAGTCATTCACACGCAATAATTTTCCTATCTCTCTCTTAACCTCAGGGTTAAACAGACTGTTCTTTTTTCTGCACTTTTAAGACTGATGTATGTAAATTGCCTCAGGATGTCCTGTAACGTGCCTTATTCAAATACTCCAATGTGAAAGGGGCGGGGCTAAATTACTGTATGCCAATTAGCGAAGGGTATATGTCAGAATGTTTCTGTGACTTCACAAAACAATTTATTCAAAACAGGCAGTTTTTTCGGTTTCATTGCCATATATACACTGTGTGGACTGGGGAGTGAATGAGAATGTATTAAAAAGATGAAATTAACTGATGACTGTCAGAAGAGATCAATAACTAATTGTTTGAGTAATAATAATAATAATCTTTTTCTTGTTTCCATTGTGTCTCTCTGGTCTTAGGGCTGTGAGCTTATTCAAGAAAGCTCTAAGTTTACCTTCATTGAGGATAAACTCTTCCTTCTCGTTCATGAGGTTTCACCCAAAGATGCTGGTCTCTACACATGCAGAATGAACTTCATCCTTAGTGGAGTCATCAATGAAGTTTCCGAGAGCATCCAATGTGAAATAACTGGTGAGAATATGCTTAGGCAGTTTATAGTTATATATATATATTTGATTTTCTAAGTTCTAAGTGTTTTTTGGCCCGTGGGCTGCAGTTGAACTGCTATGGTGGCAAAATAATTTTTTAAAAATTATATTTTGCATTAGACTGTGGCCCTGATAAGGATTAAGCGGGTGTGATAATGGATTGATGGATATTTTGCATTAGATTATTGTATCTGACACAATACGCAAAAAAATCCCGTTATATATAGTTCACGCTCAATGATTGGTTAGCCATAGACATAACCGTTTCTGACATAAACAAAGTTAGTGGATATTAGCTAAGTTAGTATTTGTTCATGTGTAAGTGAAATATTTTGGAGTTGTCGTGAGTTTTACATATCATGGATAAATGGTTTAAAACAGTGTCTCTCAGAAGGAAAGAGATCCTGAGGCTGGACAAGAGTGGAATGAACATCTAGTGCTTGGCTTCATGTGCACAGCCATCTTGTCAAATGATATTTTGAAGCCAAATGGGTCATTACATTTTCTGGTGCGTCATGGAATGTTTTGTGGTATGTTAAGCAGGTCATGAGTTGTAAGAACTTGGGAACCACCAAGTTAACACATTTTTACATTACATTTGTCATGTTAACTGGTAAACTGTAAAACAATCAATTTTGTTACATAATAATATTTTCTTTCCCTTCTAGTGCATGTTGTTGTTTTTATTATATAGTGTTTGAGTGACTAGCTTTTCTTCTTCAATTCTAAAATGTTATTTATTATTTCATACACCTAGGGTAGTTTTATATAATTGTTAAGCTAATAATCATTTCGAAGGATCTTGTATTACTGTGTGAATAATAACAATAAACAAGAAAAAATATTTGTACATCATAGCAGAATTGAGATACTAGTCTCTAACATGTATAAAGTTTTTTTATGTTATAATAAATAAGTAATTATCATAAGAAATAAACTTCTTTAAAAGGTGGCATAACACTACGTTATGCTTAATTTGAGATTATTTTATTTCATGCACAATAAGGTCCATATAATATAATATAATTTTATATTATATTATATTATATTATATTATATTATATTATATATTATATTATATTATATTATATTATATTGTATATAGAACTTTTCTCTGCGTAATAGTGGCCTCTTGTGCTAAGAAGTGTAACTGCAATTTATTGCTCAGAGCAGTTTCTCTGACATTCTTTTTAAATGAAGGGACTGTGCATATACATCAAACATCTTTGAAGGAATTATTCTTATGTTTTCATTCCAGCCACAGTATCAAAGAGACCGCTCATGATTGAGCCGGCTAATGAAGTCATTAAAGTGGTGACTGGTGAGTTACCCTTTAAATCATTTGGTGCTCTTGTATCATAAATGAAAAAGGTCTCCTGTCTCATCTTAGGTTGTGACTGTTTTTGTTTTATGGAGCAGGTTCACCCTTTGAGAAGCAGTGTCGTGCTTTTGTACCTGGCAATGATGTTCTCACAGTGTTCTTGGACTGGAAGTCTAAACATTACCTTGTGTCCAAAAATAGCTCACACCGCATCCACCAGACACCTGAAAGGTGAGTTGACTGAAACACACTGACATCTTTTTGGAACACGGACTAAAATGTAATGCAGAATTATTACATGTTAAAACAGGTGTTTTTGTAACCACAGCAACATCACCTGTGAATATTGTCTGTATTCAGATTCATCCTGTTTTTATACCTTAAAAGTCACTTCCAGTGTTTCTGACTCCTAACAGAATTCACAGTCATATTATTTTCATCTCTTATGGTGTCTGTAATACAGCCTCATTTAGAAGCGTATAAACAGAGTTAGTCAGGCTAAAGTCCAGCCCAAAACAAGCAGGGTCAGTTTAACAGGCTGTTACAACTTAGACCTCCAAATAAAGAATGAAAGAGCTTCATCTCCCCCTCATCCATAAACTCATTTCACAGATTGATCAGAAACTGCAGTAGACGGCAATAAAAGATGTCAGTTTTATGATGCTGGTATATTTATGCATCGTGGCCCTGCTTTACCCTGCTGTCTTTCACTGACCATATGTAAAGGAAGGCATTTTGGCGTATTTATGTTTGATAGCTCATAGAGCTGTACTGAATGAGTACTGTTACTTTGACTGATCACACTGTTTAGTGACTATTATATCTTAGCTTAACCCGGCCTATGGGCTCAGTTATTACATTTACACTCTTATTATAGCTCACCTGTTCTTCTTACTCTACTTGTACAAATATTTAGGAAGAACCAAATAAGCATTAAGCTGTGACCTTCTGTCTCCTATAAACAGTTTAGCAATGCTGGTTGCTTCCTCTGGATAAATAAATGTTTGTCACATTTCCTTTTCTTTTGCTTATCATGATTGTGCAAGAGGAACCAGTGTTGAAAGCATAGATGGTGAAATCAATCAGAGCTTAAAACACAACAATAAAAAGCTTAAGCAGTGATCACAAGAGCCTCTACTCACCTCTGACTTTAAATCAGATTTATTGTGGTGGAGACGTAATCCACATATAACTGCTTTAGATAAAAGATACAACTTTTAGATCAAAACTGTTTAAAACTAGGTATCTTGGCAATACCTGTGTTTCAGGTCCACTTTTCTGCTGGTTTATGTATTAAAAGTAGTCACGATTTGTTTTCCAACCTCACTTTATCTCTTAGAAATACTTTTTTGTTACTGTACCTTTAAGACTGATATATGTAAATTGCCTCAGTGGGTACGGCTAAACTATCACTTGTACAGGTGGTATGTAGAAATGCCCTGATTTCTATGACATCACTAAAACCGCAAATTCTAAATGGACTGTCTTTACTGTTACGTTTTCATATGTGGACAGTATCTTTAACTGTGTTTACATATTGCATCATACTAAACAGTGAGTGAAATCTCATTTTTTTATGATATGACCCCTTTAAAATAATAGTTAATAAAGAAATAAACAATTAGAACAGCATATGATTGGCTTCTGATCTTCTGCTCTTTATGAGCTCATTTATGGCTAAAATGAAGAAAGAATATTAAAGGGGCCATATTATGGAATAGCAAATTTTTCTGGTCTTTCAAAATGTACAGTTCACTCTCCAGTCCACACACTCCTTATATGGAAATAAGCTAAAAAAAATGGTCTGTTTTAAATGTACTGTTTTTGTGATGTCACCACCTATTCTGCCTATAGGAGTTTATGTCTGTTCCTTTCACACTGAAGTGTTTCAGCCTGTACTGTTTCCTTGAATAAGGCTGACAGAACAGTTAATTTACATTTATAAGTATTAAAGGTACAGTAACAATTCTGGTTAAAACTGTTTAATTCTAAGCGATAAAAAGGTTAGAAAATGATCATCTAAACATGATTTCAGACTGTTTTTATTACATAAACCCACACAAACAGCATAAGTGACCTATAAGTCATTGGCTTTTATATTGAACACTGTGTTTCATTTCTTTTGTGTTAGAATCATATTCTCCCCTCAAACGGAGAGTTATGTGACTGAAGGCATTTGGTTAGAGCGCACCCTAGTGATGTCTTCGGTGGTGGAAGAAGATTTCAGCAGCAACTTCACCTGTGTGGTCTCCAGCGCTAGTGGAAACAGTGAAGGCTATTTCAGGCTCCAACCTGCAGGTCAGAAAACACACTGCTCTTTTTAGTCAAATGTACTTTTTTACATTTTGTTTTTAGAGTTTTTTTATTTTTTATTTTTTAACTTTTTTTAAATTGTATCTTGTTTCATTTGCGTGAGATTTCATCCTAAAAGTCTTCAGGTCCTTAAGTTTCCTTTATCTCTTTTTAACAGACTGATTTTTTTTACTGTACCTTTATGGCAAGACCAGGTTTATGGCTCTTTATTTTCCTCCATGCTGGTTTATCTAATTTGAGCTTTTCTAATGTTACAAGTCCATGTGTACTTTTTTCACTGCCTTGCAATGCACCAGATTTTTCTGCTGGACAAAAGTGAATGTTTTGTTTATGTTTCTGTTTTGGAAATGAAGGCTGTTGAATATATCTGAGGCTGATACTCTTTACTATTTCTCATTTTTATTTATCATTTCATCTTAGTGAGAATAAACTGCAGGCAGACTTTCACAACAGTCAGAAGTTGCTGATCATGCTGATCAAGTGAGAAGTCCGGTTCAAGACGTCACGGCATCAAAGCAAAGTCATGTTAAGCATTGTAGACAAAAGCGCAACCATAGTTTTTTGTTTGATGTTGGTAGACAAAGTAATTTGATATAAAAAATCATATTTATGCATCTCTAGAAGAAGCAAGGTGGATCAAGATCTTTGTGAGGAAGCCATATAATGCAGTGGAAGCTGCCAACAATGCCACCAAGTGAACAAAATAGGAACTTCACAACTGCATTTTGTTGTAAATAGTTGTAGCTTAATTTTATATTATTTTTAACCATTGTATGTTCCTGTTTATAACCTGTGTTAACATTTCATTGAAACATTTTTCAAATATTTTGGGTGCATTGTGTCAGAGGGCAAAGTCATTAAGTTATAGATAATGTGCTGAAAAAAGAAAAAACTTTGTCATGGTCCATTTTCTAATGTAATTGTATGAAGACAAAATAGATCAAGACGCTCAAGACTTAATGTGCATCAGTCTGCCTAGAATGCTTGATTCAGTCTCACTAGCAAGCGAACTACCTCATTATATATGATAACCTGGTTGTGATCTGGTTCAAACCGCATAAACAACATCCAATCATGTATTTGCTCCCCAAATCTTCACTGTCAGCAATTTTTCAAAGTAAAAACAGGTTTCAAAGAAAACAATTTATAACAAACACCAGCATACTCCTACCTTACCATTTAAACCCCTCTGTATCATTTAATATTCTCCATCTGAACCTGCATCCTCAAAGCTTAGGGTTTCTACACAGCTGATGCATTAAATAAATACAAAATGTTGATGTTTTTTGTAAAATAATCTTTCAAATGATCAGAAAATGTGTTTTATGATTTGTAATATAATAGGACATGTAGTAACTCTGAGTGAGGAGTAGATGCTGGGCCCACCAGTGGATCCGGGCTGTTTAAGTGGTCATAGATGATGGATGGCTCATATCACTCCAAGCTCTTGACAGAATGATGATGAAATAAGTGTACAAATACAAATTAATTTAATGTAAAAACATTGAATTATGAATTGATACTGAAAACCTTTGGCATAGGAACTGGACAATATTGGACACAGTTGCATTTGTTCCATGCACAAATTATACGGCAGAGGGGAGAAAAAAATATTTTGAAAGTGAAATGGAGTCAGTGTGTTTTGACAGCAAATCAGTCAAACTGTGTTTTTCATGAGATGCTGTGTGTTGGGTTGCCCTGCATCTTCTTTTAGCCTTTATTAAGACCTGTTCAAAAATATCCTCCAATCACCAGCTTCACTGGCCTCAGTTTTCACCTCATCAAAACATCTGGTTGGTGGACTTAGCTTTCACCAATGGGTTAAATGTTGAGGTCAAATTCCTCTCTGTGCAAGGTCAATGTGTCACTTTCACTTGAAGATGTTATGGTAGCATATGGTAACTTACTAGGAGAGTTTGGGTTAGCTAACATTAACTTAGCTCAACTTGTCAGAAAGCACTCAGGTAACATTAGCGTCAGGCTGTGTCCCAAACTGAATACTACCACACTACACTGTATGTAAAATAAGACACCACCATTAGAAGAGCTTTCATTGGTGTAGTATGTAAGGTTCCAACGTGTGTTGTTTGGGACACAGCATTCCTGTTAGTTTGGTCTTGTACAGCTTAAACCTTCCCAGTATTAATAAACAAAAGTACAGACATTGATGCATTTTATTTATTTTTATATTTATATTTATGGGCTGGACCACTCTGTACACACTATGCTTTGACACATAGCAAACTAACCATAGAAGCAAATGAAATCTGTGATCTAATGATCTGTGCTAATGTGCTTATTTCTGTCTCATAAACAGATCCGGACTTGCTCTTACCGATTGGACTTCTGATGAGCATATTGGCTCTGCTGTTTGTGGCTGGAGTGGCTCTCTTCAGAGTTTTTAAAGTGGAGCTCACATTGGCTTTCAGGACACACTGTCCATTCTTTTATGAGAGCACAGGTAGGATGTGCGACAGGAAACCACCCCCAGCCCTTCCTACTCTAACACTAACATTCTAAAGTGTTGAGTTCAAAGAGTAAGCAACAGCCCACTTTCTCAGTAGTGCATACAACAGGAAGACAATGACGCACATAAAACAGGCCAACAGTATGTGTGGTAATTCTGTAACGTCTTTTCACAACTTTTTAATGCCTTGGAAATTGAACGGAAGTGTAAATAGAATAAGAGGTGGGGGAGGAAACAGCTATTTGAGCATAAATGTAGGTAATAAAACAGCCTTACTCATTTATTTATTTATCAAACAGCACAAAAATGGCACTGTACCAACATCAATGACCATGTACACCAGTTGGAATATAGGAGTATAAAATATTTAAGGCAATTTTTAATGCCATGCATCAGACTTTAATTAATCGTTTGCGTGTAAAGATTGGTGGCAGGCAGTGGCTCGTTTTGTGTGTTGTTTAAACCCCCAAACACTAGATGGGATTACTGTAATCTTCATCCAATCATCAGCCATTAAACTCTTCCACATCAATGTAAACATTAAAAGTACTGTAAGGCTGCTGTTTATTCCCATTAAAACTCACTTCTCTGTAATGTTCAAGGTATCATCATCATCATCATCAACTTTATTTGTAAAGCACTTTAAAAACAACAGAGGCTGCAACAAAGTGCTGAACACTGCAGGTATAAACATAAAACACGGAACAGTGGACCAATAAAACAACCCACCCATAAAACAATAAAAATTATGTTAAATTGAAAGCCAGTATATATAATATAGCAATATAGCAATATATTATATAACACAGCAATAATATAAAACACTTGTAACTTTCTAAGCACCACACTCATCTGTGTGGCTGTGCAACAGCACTAATGGTTTTTCAGCATTTGATCCAGTTTATTCCTTGGGGTGCTATGAATCATTGCTGGTTTGCATTTAAACAAGAAAATGTTGCATTTCCAGTGACCAGTTGAATGAACCGATCTGATCCATACAGGACTTGATCATCTGTATTGTTACATTTTAGGCTAAAAAAGTGAGATTAGTGTTTTTATTCTTGTCCACAGATGGTGATGGTAAGCTATATGATGCATACGTTGTGTACCCACGGTTCCAAGGAAATACCTCCAGTGAAGCAGTTGAGATTTTTGCCATAAAGACCCTCCCACAAATTCTGGAAGGAAACTATGGTTACAGGCTGTACATCCTGGGCCGGGACAGTGTACCTGGACAAGGTAAAGTGCCTCACAGCAAGCTTCTCCTGAACAGGCTACGATGTTTTGAATGTGCCATAGCAAAACATAAACTAGCCAGTATTTTCTAATTTATTTGCAGTAATAATACAGATCAATGTCATTTTGCTATGCCCAGTTGTGGCAGTGGGGATTGAGTCAATAGTTTGTCTAGAAGTATCTAGCATTCCATGAATTGTCTGGTTATTGCCTCCCAGCTCCTACCACTGGGCTACCAGCTACCTCAGTGAATCTGCCATAATCTGAGTACAAGGTCCAGAGTTGAAGATCTGGAGCTAGTTTATGACCACAGAGATGTTTTTTTGATATTTTTGGGTGGAGAACCACTCTGTCTATTTTCTACTTGGTTATTTTCTTTCAAATGAATGCAAGTTAGATTAAGCAAACAATTATAGAACATAAGAATATAATGTAATAAAAAAAGGGGAAAAACAGTAAATTGTCATTTATTTTTGGTAATTCTAAGCACAGCCAAAATATGACACAGCTCAGCACTGGGCCTGGCTGATAGGGCAATATGTGATGATAAGATATCAGCAATGACCGCCATGTCACTTGATGCTGATATCTGACACAATCACACACGCTGTCTGGGGTGAAGAAATGCAGGGCCTGCTCCTTCAGAATTTCATGAAATGTACTGAAATAGAAAGGGCAGGTCAGCTACAAAACAAGAAGACATTTGATGACACCCTATAGTGGTCAGTTGAGTCATATAACAACATTTACAAAGCAGGCAAACACTGTAGTCTGGGAAAAGCTCACTGCAGAAAAACTGCAGCCATGCAACTGGCAACATGACACTTCTGCACACACATACACACACACGCAAGGTTTTCTGATGTGAGAGACTTTCGTATGTAGCCTTTCTAAAATGTATGTCGTCTTTAGTGCAGAAATTGGCAGCACTTAACAGAATCACCGTGTATTTTTCACATTCACCTGCCTGTTGAATATGTCATCATCTGTAGGTGTTAAAATACTGTGACAGTTCTGCAGCGGTGGAATAACCAAGAAAACTGTAACAACAGCCCCCTGACAGAATGTCCGTAAATCTGCTGCAGGCTTTAGCGCGTTGTTCACAGCTCCTAGAACAGAAATATCTTGCCAAGTTAACTGCAGTACGTGGTGCAGAGTTGTGTCATCTGCAAACACCCATTTAATTGCTGGAGCTTGCACAATAACCCTCTCAGTCATCTTTACCCAAAAGCACACCATCTCCACCATAATAAGGCGAGGGGTGATATCACTGATAATTAAGATTTTTTAATAAGGGACAATCTTCTCTGAGGTTGTTTATAAATGTGAAAGCAGGACAATAAACAAATAGACAAATGAACAAATGTATCTTTGCCTCTCACAGAACTGAAGCTCAGATGTTGAGGCAAACTGCAAATAACTGTCCTTAAAAAAATAATCACACCTACAGAGTGTCACACCTTTATCTTCACACAATCTTCGTGACAAGGGTTGACATTTCACACTTTGTGTAAAAGCAGTTTTGACTTCATTTTCTACAGAAGCTGTGACTTTTTTTTTTTTTGCCAATTTCCTCCCTTTCCCAGTGTGGTAGTCGCCAGTTAACCCAACCCATTAGAGGCTTTCCTTGTCACTTTGCACTGTCCCTGACTCTAAGAGGGTGAAGACATGCACACGCATCCTCCGCTGCGTCCAATACGGCCACCACCTCTTTTCAGACTACCGCTTGATACATCGTCCCTGCGGAACCAACGCGCTTGGAGGAAAGTGCAGGGTCTCTAGTTTTGATTGGACCAATCAATAGACACCCGAGCCAGCGGACATTGCAATGTGTGAGTGATAGGGAGAGTGAGAGCGCCATCTACCCGCCCAGAGAGAAAACTGCCAATTTTGCTCTCTGTGCGCCCCGTGACCAGCATGACCGGGATTCAAACTTGCATCATAGTATCAGAGCCTTAGCCTGCTGAGCCACTCAGGGCTCCCAGAAGCTTTGATTTTTTGATTCTGAGAAACTCCTTACTTACTTAGTTACTTAGTCCCCGAGAGCAAACCTCCAGATCTTGCATAACCATGATATGAGATATCATGAGATGAATTAAATGGATCAGATTCTTAATGATATTTAGGATACATGATTAGAAATACAGCTCAGTCAGCTAGTAACAGACTACACAACAATCAGTATATGGTGAGTCCACCATGTGCAGAAATAACCACTACTGCACAGTGTGCCACGAAGAGCAAGAGACTCTGGATACATGTTTGTGAATTGCCAGGCCGTGCAGTTTCTATATGTACCCAAAGCTTGTACATGGTAGTGGCTGGTGGTCAGTTGTCATACCCCTATTGACTGCCCCCAACTGTGGTGGAGCTTTGTCTTGAGGGATATGACTCCTAGAGACCTCAACACCTCTGTAATGTATCTCTGGTTGGTCAAGGCTGGATGACGCTGGTCAGTGTTGGTCAGTGTGTATGAAGGATGAACAGGAGTGGACCCCAATTTGACTACAATCCATGACGCATCACACTGGACTCAAACTGAACTGTAAAGGCTGCTGAGCATTTCACAATTATATTTCCATACATGGATTAATGTGGATCATCATCTGCATATTCAGACTCATATAATGATTGTTTCACCGTATGGACATTTTAATGACCAGCAGTGTACTTTATGTATACAGAAACATCCAGTTTTAGAAAAAAAAATATTAGAATTGAATATATGTTTATATATATAATATTTCCTGAGTCATTGTCTTGTTGTAGAAATAAAAAAAGTTGTAAAGAATGATCATATTAAGCCATATTCAATTGTCTTTGTCTTTCTAGCTGTGGTGGATGTGGTGGAGGACACTCTGAAACAGTGCCGTAGACTCCTCCTTCTCTACACCAGCTCATCTCTCTGCAGGCCTGAGGGGGTTGAGTGGGTGGAGCGGCAGGTGGGCATTCACCAGGCCCTAGTTGAAGGCTCACTCAAGGTGGTACTGTTAGAGATAGAAGAGGTCAGGGACCCCCAGAGCCTCCCCGAGTCTGTCCGTCTGCTCCGGGAGAAGCAGGGGGCAGTGCAGGCTTGGGAGAAGAGAAGGAGGTGGAAATGTTGGCAAAGAGGGACAGAGAAAGACAGCAGAGGGGGAAGAGATGAGGAAGAGCCTCTTTCTTCCTTCAACTTACCTGCTCGATACTGGAGGGAGCTGCGCTACCACATGCCAGTGAGGGGCAAAGCTAAGCCTTACTCAAAGAGAAAGCTGTTCTTGAACCTGTGAAATTGGGACATGTGTTGATTTTGTGATGATCCAAAGATGAACAGCTCTGGTACGATACACCATGCACTTCAGTTCAGGGAAACAAAGGCAATCTAAGAGCCTTCACGTAGCTTTAGACTCTGCACCTTTTTTGAGATTATTCTATATAGTAGTTTCTATTGACAGACCCTTAAATCGCAAGTTTCAGTTGAGAAAGGAAGTGTAGCAAAATGTAGACTTCAGACAGTTTCACATCCCAAGATTTTCTGAGATAAATGGTGATTTTCTAGGGCTTTTGAAAATTTTATATTTTTAAACAAGAGTTGGATGTATGTGAACATTGTTAAAGTCGGAAATGGAAACTTTTCATGAAGTCCATAATGGAAAATGAACTACAAAAACATTTACATATACAAGTGTTAAAGGTCCAGTAAAACACTGAGATACAACAGAGGTTGGAAAATGATACTTTAAACATGAATTGTGACTGTTTTTAATACATAAACAGTACAAACACCCCACATAAACATAATGGAATATACCGGTAGGCTTCTTAAAGTTAATGCTAACATTTCAGTAGTGTTTGCTTAATCTGATAGGATAGCAATTTGGTATTTAGCACAACCTGCTACAAATCTGTTTAGACTGTGTTTGTATAGTCCCGTTTTAAATTTTAATTTAGCATTAGCTTTAGCATTTCATTTTTATGATGCAGATGGTGTAGTAACTGAGAAAAATTGATCCACTGTAAGCACTCCAGTGATGCTAACAGTTAAAAGTTATATCAACAGTATTTCTCACATTTAATATTTATTTTAAATTAACTTGATGGATTGGTCTCTATCCAAGGACCTGCTTTCCTGTATCCTGCTGTAATTTCTTTCAGATGTGCAGAAACTTCTGGACCTGTTTGACAGATGGAAGTGTGGTCATGTACATTTTTCAGGTTATATGTATCTAGGTCTGAAGAAGGAAACATAAAGAGAACACGAGTTGTAGAAATGCATCATTTACACTTTTTTGTTCTTTATCAAAAGAACAATCAGTTGGGTCCAAGTCACCGAACACAATAGCCTGACGAGGATCTTCGTTGGTTTTAAAGAAACTGGACCAAACCAAGTACTTTATATATGGTCCATTTCGAGTCCAGTTTACATTCACTCAAGCATAGTCTGACTCTTACCAGTAAACACCTCCGGCCAGGCAACAAAGATCATTCTACTTCTAATTAAATGTATAACAGAGTCTATTCCTGATAAAATGTCATACAGAGGACACTCTCTTCCCTGACAAAGTACCTCTTCTCTTTTTGGAAAGATCTAAGTTTACATATCCAGATACTGTCTCCAGTGGTCCAACTAACTAATATCAAGCTGAATTTCATGATTTAATCAGATTAAGCTAAGACCTTAGTCGGACTGTAACAGAACTGTGCTGTATACATGATCATGTCTTGCACTCAATTCAGATTACTTGTGTGCATATAAGCATATTTAACATCTCCTGTTCATCAAACAAGATAGCCATGCCCGAACCTGGAGATCTTTCTGTAATGATCACGGATCAGGTTCTCTTTTCACAATGTGAGCACATTGACAACAATAAAAGGGCATAAATGACAAAGATATAAATACAAATGCAGGTAGTACAGATATTGTGTTAGTATAGACCTTGCATGTCTAAAATGCTAACATTATAGGAGAAAGAGGTAACCGACCGTATGTTTATGAAAATTTAATTGAAACCATTTCTGTTCATGATTAAATGCCTTTAAATGACAGCTGCCATTTTTACTGGAAAACAAATAAGGACATTTGAATTTGATTTTTGTACATTTGCACACTATATTGTTTAAAAATAAATTGTAATAAAGATGATCTATGTTTGTATAAACAGTTGAACTTAAGTTCTTGATTTTCCTCCATTTTTGCAAGTAGACTTCTGGTTGAGTTCAATACAGGCCAAGAGTATGGCTGGTTGAGAGAGTCAAAGGTGAGTCCAAATGAGAGTATGATCAAGTACATTGTAAAGTACATTTACATTTAGTCTGCATGCACAACAGAGCCAGTAGTTCTTATCCAGATATCAAATCTCCATTTTTTTTTCATATTTTACAATTACCTCTGATGTAGTTGATAAGATGTTTGGAGTTCAAAATTTTGTTCTGTACAACTGGAGCTGCGAAACTAATGTTAATGCTAATCAGTAACTATTAACTAATGTTAATGCTCATCAGATAAACCTCATGTAGATCTCATGGTCTCTCCTCAAACTAATCAGTATGGTTATATGAAATAGCAAAATATTCAATAAAATTAGGGATCAAAATGAACATTGTTGACTGAAATTGAAACATTTGGCTGAACACCAAAAACATTTCTTCATTTATATAAATCATTATAAAATTAGTAACTAAACAATTTCCCAAAATAAGTCTTGTCGTTAGTCAGGAAAGAATGTATAAGTTGGTTTGACATCATTAGGTTTAATAACATTAATTTAACTGATTCATTTAAATTTGTATATAAAACAAACAGTAAAATGACACAAGACAATAATATATGAACATGTATGAAGATGCGTTACATTATTACTAATATTTAATTAAAAAAAAAAAATGAAAATGGCTAAAAGGAATGATACAAGTTATATGGAGTTTTTTTGTGTTTGAGTGTCATTGACTACCGGTACAGACATTGAAACACTTGACTTTTCTTTTGGTAATTGTAAGATGGTCCCAAACACAAAGCTAAGGGGCTGTATTCTGGCTTCATCATAACAAGTGTAGTTTAGTAAAGGTTGTGGTTGTAGTTTGTTGTCTTCTTCCATTTCACCACCAAACTGTAACTGTGCTGGTGAATTCGTTTTGTTAAATGGTGAGGAAAAGCAGAATCCTGAATGTCCAAAATGGTAACAGCGTCATTAAAATCATCATTGTTCGGTATAAATTATTCGGTCTTTTCTCTAATCCAGCCAAACATTTTTCAGCTGAATAATTTTGGTTGCTGAATATTCGGTGCATCCCTATGTTGATTATTCATGTATTTATTATTCATGTTCTGTGTTGTTTTGAAGTGAAAATGTTATCACAAAATTGCAGGAAAAACATTTAAACATTAAACTTAAATTTGAGAATGAGGCCAAGATCACTTGTTTAAAGTAGAGAATCTGACATTTCAGAAACAGACATCACTGAACGTATGTTCCACATCTTTCCTCAGAAAAACCATCATGTCCTGTTTTTAGGTGGAAAATAAATGTGAAGCCTTTTAATGACCCTTGAAATTTCCGTTCCACCTACAGAATAACTGTTGCCCCAGACAGCAACCCAAAGTGGTGAATAGGGGGAAAAAATGTTCAGAACAGATTGTTAATTAAATAATGAAGGTTTTTATCAAACTGCCACCATTTCCCCACTGTCAACTTCACATTGCTCTATAGATTGATTTTAAGGTAAGTAAACTGTAATATTAGTATATGCCCATACTGTAAAATGTGCCTCGAATATCAAAAAGCAAATAACCTAAAATAATAAATTTTCCATAAAATAATAAGATTTCTATAAAGTACAAGACTTCAGTTCTGGATCCCACAAGTAAAATAACTTAAGCTCTACAGAGAACCACCATTTGCAAAAGGGTTCTGCCTGCCATTATGGCAAGGTGAAGACCCCCAAATTGTTTTGAGAATCCATTATTCGAGCGTACCATGGCTGACACTAAACATCAGATCAATGTAATTACACTGTCAAACAACAGAGGAGCATTGAACTAACATAGCACGATACATCGTTGAACTATGACTGTTTCCCAAAACTATCGTACCATGCTACCTCAGTAGTCTGAACCACATTGGCCTGAACCACTGCAGTCCGAACTACAATGTTTCAAAATGTGTTCAAAATGGGAAACTTACATGTTCTGTATTGCGTCATCATGATTCAGTGGAACTGACATGTGTGAATGATGCCCAAAGTGATAAATTGACTTCCTGTTTTGTCAGACAGGTTTGAAGTGAGTGGGTCTTAAAAAAATATATTACTACATTATGATTAAGAATAGAAACATTGAAGCACTGTAAAGATGTCCATGTTGTCTCTTCTGTGAGAAACCAGTTGCTACAGTTGCTAATCTTTAAATTAGATTCAGCTTTTGCCAGAGCATACAACGGAATTTGATACTTGCATTTAACCCATCCGTACAGTGAAAGAAACACATTAGGCTGTGAAAACATGTGCCTGAAGCATTGGGCAACCCTATCCATGGTGCCCAGGGAGCAGTTAGGGGTGAGGTGCCTTGCTCAAGGGCACTTCAGTCATAATCTGCCCGAAGATCAAACTGGTGACCTTCCAGTCACAAGACCAGATCCCCAAGCACCAGGACACGACTGCCTGGTTATATAAGCCCTTGTGCTTGTGGTCAGACCTCCTACAGCTACAACCAATATAAGTCAAAATGCCACCAAAGCCACAACGTTCTGCCAGATAACTTAATGTGTTGTGTGTGTTGCCGTTTTTCAAACCTAAAAATATGACAGGAAAGCAATGATGAAAAAATAAACTCATACAGGAAAAGACACGTATCCGAGACCTGGATACATACAACCATTACAGGTTCTGTTGTGCCAGAGTAACACATGCCTATATAACTAATGTGTTATAGTGATATAATTAGAGGAATGTATATTCATAATCAAATACATGAAATGTTACTATTTAAAATATTACAATTTTTATTGCCAGAACATATAATATATGGAACTAAACTTAGTAAATCAGCATTTTGATTCCCCTGCCCAGAAGAGGCATGTTTACCAATTTAATGTGCCCAGTAACTGTTTGAAATCATGTAAAAGTATGTCAATGTCTATCATTTCTTAAACAAGCATATTTTCATGCATATGGAAACTTCATTGGCCTAACTAATAACTGAGCTTTATTTTGACTTTTAAGTCAAAAAGCCAAAGGTAATACAATTCAGTATGCAATAGACTATCTAAAGTCGAAACATAAGTTAAACACGGGTTTACCACTGTAATTTATACAGTTCTATAATCATAATAATCCAAAGATCATTAGCTTACCCTTACAGTCAACAGGCACTTGTCCGCGAAGGTTATGCTCCTAACGTCCTTCACAAACGAATTGATTTTAGGCATCCAGAGACTTGTAAGCTTTTAAATCTTTCAGAGTGTAGGCACTCGCACCATTTACCAGGTAGCTGACGATGTCTGGATATGCAATGTTCGGCCACTCAAGTACATCTCTTTTCCAATGAATATCATCGAAGTCGAGATATTTAGAGAAAATTGGTCTCATAAACGACAGGGAATCAACTCGTACGAATCCCTGTCATTTATGAGACCAATTTTCTCTAAATATCTCGACTTCGATGCCACATCGAGACCATCAAGGTACCTCTGAACAACTTTCGGTGTCTTCTTCTCGCTTTCCATTCTATTTATAAAACTATATTTTGTTAAAAACTAACATAAACTAACAGATGTTATAAACTAGAGGGTCGGCATTACCGCGGGACTCCCGCGGGACCCGTTACAATACCTTGCGGCGCGGGACCACAATTAATTGCCTTTGGCAGGAGCGGTCGGTCAGTTAGTCTAGTCGTTGCGGGAGCGGGACGAGACGTAAATGTCGAAAAATCCCGCAAATGAATAAATAGTCTAGAAAATGATTATAATCATACAGCTAATCAGTCAGTAAGGAAGTCAAAACACTGGCGGAGCGTCAGGTG
>BRDA01060668.1:18922-29304 GCA_036984385.1 Crenuchus spilurus
TAGAGAAAATTGGTCTCATAAATGACAGGGATTCGTACGAGTTGATTCCCTGTCGTTTATGAGACCAATTTTCTCTAAATATCTCGACTTCGATGCCACATCGAGACCATCAAGGTACCTCTGAACAACTTTCGGTGTCTTCTTCTCGCTTTCCATTCTATTTATAAAACTATATTTTGTTAAAAACTAACATAAACTAACAGATGTTATAAACTAGAGGGTCGGCATTACCGCGGGACTCCCGCGGGACCCGTTACAATACCTTGCGGCGCGGGACCACAATTAATTGCCTTTGGCAGGAGCGGTCGGTCAGTTAGTCTAGTCGTTGCGGGAGCGGGACGAGACGTAAATGTCGAAAAATCCCGCAAATGAATAAATAGTCTAGAAAATGATTATAATCATACAGCTAATCAGTCAGTAAGGAAGTCAAAACACTGGCGGAGCGTCAGGTGAACAGTCGTTCAGTCTCCCTGCCCACACACACACAAACAAACGTGCGTGTGTGTTCTCTCTCTCTCTCTCTCTCTTTCTCTCTCTCACACACACACACACACACAGAGACATGCTCTCTCTGCACTAATAATTATTCATTAGGCCATAATTTTAAATATTAGATTTGATTGGCCATGTCGAGGGTGACGTCATCACCCAGAAGCACTTGCGGGTTGTACACAGTGTTAAAGCAGTTATAAATTGTTCATATCGGTTATTTTATGCATTTGTGTTGTGCTGGCTTAGTGTTTTATTAATGTAGTCATCATCCTGTGTTGGTAGATGTGATTAATTTGTTTATGTGAGTAATTTACTTACTCACGTCTGTGAGATGTGCAGTAACACTGATCTCATCAGCAGCTTAGAGTGTGTTAAATATGTATCTGGTTTTGTGCGAAATGCTCGTTATTAAGGAAAGAAAAGACTGTTGTATATGATACTGAATCTGCTCAGTCACTTTTTCCTCTATCAGTACATTATTTAAGTAAGTTTTAAGCTCTGTATAGTTAATCAGATTGATGTGAGGATCAGGGACAGTACTAGGGTGGAGCTACGGAGAAATTACTCCGGGACTTTTCTCAATATCTCTGGATCTTACATCCAACCCAGAACCAATCCAGCAACTCCCTCCTTCTGTCTCTCTGAATGAGACTGCTTGTGCATCTCACACACACTGGAGGACAAACTAAACTCAACTTGCGCGAACGCCCCGCCCCCCTGTGAGTACTGCGGGCAGGAGCGGGCAGACATGATTATGTGGCGTGTGGGAACGGGACCAAATATGACAATTTATGGCGGGCGGGAGCGGGCGGGAGTGGGACTAACAAATCAGTCCCGCGCAGACCTCTATGCACTATCGATCTCTTTGTCTTGATCCACAAAATGGCGGATACTCAAAACGTGACGTCACATGAAAACTATGGATATGATAAAATTTTCTGGTTTTAGTAAGAACCCTGGCTGCCCCATTTTGAACTAATTAAAGTTTTAGGTGTCTGCTAGAACATCCTGATAATAGTGCTTTGCAGTAATCTAGCCTTGAAGCAGGGGTGTTGCCAGACATATTTTACTGGGGCACATGCCCCAGTATTGATCTGCAGTGCCCCAGTATAAATTTCACCAGTAAAATAAAAATAATTTCAGAGTTTTAAGTCTACGTAGAATACACTACAAAATGCGCACATAGCTACTTAATATAGTAATTCACTGCAATTCTATTCACTCGACACAATACCCACATGGCTACTTAATATAATAATTTATTCATGTGGAGAGAGAGAGAGAGAGAGAGAGAGAGAGAGAGAGAGAGAGAGAGAGCTATGTGACTAAAGGTAACATAAAGTTAGCCCATAACAACTTGCTGAATACTTATATAATATCATATATTTTTATCTTGATTGAGTTAAACATTATTACTCCTGTAGATGGACATCAGAAAGTGTTTTGCTCAGCAGGGATAAAGCAGCAAAGAGAAATGAGAGAGGTGAGCCCCTGGCTAGGCCACCTCAACCTGAATCTACGACGTTAACGCTACGTTAGCTAACGTTATTCCTTGTAACAAAACAGCCAAATTAACATTAGCTGTACAGACAGTGACTTTTGTTAAAAATGACTAAAGTAATAAGGATGTGAAACCTAAAGTGGTGACGGGAATATCCAGTGAGTTGGCGTTAATGGTGGTATCATGCTGACTGGGACTTCTGCGTCAATGATGAATATGAGAGAGCTTGTGTTGACTAGATAGCCCAGGAATACTGCAGTGGTTCAAACTTCATGTTTGCAAATGTGGGTACATTTTTCCTTAATCATCAAGTCGTGACCCAAATTTTTAAACCATTCAAATTTATTTCACAGAAAAAATACACAGTAATATGGACTGTCTTGTCAGTCGTTTTGCCTTTATAATTGGCTAAAATACTCTTGTCTCCAGAAAAATGACTAAAAATATATTTTTGCTTTTACCAGTAGTGGTTTACAAGTCTAGAGTAAAGTTCACAAGTAGGCCAAATACCTCAGTTCATTCTGGTGATTAATCAAAGTTCCAGTCAACAACATAATCTGATCTGATTGTTTAGCTTAAAGCACTATTTATGCTTTCTTAAATATAAATAAGTGCAGAAATCTTTTTTACATTATCTGTGCCCCAGTACAGTCTTAAGTCTAGTGACGCCCCTGCCTTGAAGTAATCAATGCATGGACCAATTGTCTGCATCATGTAGGGATAAGGCATTTCTTTGTGTTGTCTTTCTTTATGTGTTGGTCAAATGATAAATCTGAGTCAATTACAACAACAAGATTTTTGCTAAGGTTTTAACCTTAAGTCTGATCATTTTTTTCTTTGTTGGGTCTTTGGGTCTTCTATGTAATGTTGATAATGGTAAAATAATGACAAGTCTTCTCTAAGGACTATTTTGTCTATTTTGCCCTGCATGTACCCCTCAACCATTTATGGATTTTAAAAATACATTTTAGTTAAAAACTCTTGTAAAACAAGGAGCAGACACCAGGGAGTGCATTGTAACAGTGTAATTTTGTACTTTTAAAATAAATTGTGGAAGAGTGATAAATCCATTTCCCATCAGCACCATTATGTAGAAAATTGAGTCAGTACATTTCTCTACAGTGAACTACTTCACATTAAAACTTTGACTAATTTCACTGTGAAATAAAACAGGAACTGACTGTTTTAACCTCACCAGGAAATAAGATTTTTTTTCTTTTTGTTATTTTTTTGGGGGGCAATAATAAAAACAATACATTTTTTAAAGACCCCACAGTCTCTTTTATGTACAATTTAAACACATGAGGTGGCATTTTATGGTAAAATCAGAAGATAAACTACAAATACAAAAGCAATTACATGCTATTTTGTTAACTTTTTAAACACCACACTCATCTGTGTGGTTGTGGAAAAGTACTAATGTTTTTTTAGCCTTTGATCCAGTTTATTCTTTGTGATATGGATATGAAGCATTGCTGGTTTGCATTCAGACAAGAACATGTTGCATTTCTAGTAACCTCTAGTGGATGTTTTTAGCCTAACATACCTCTACCGTTTGGCAGAGATGGCACATTCACATTGTGTTAAATTCAACACCTTCACTAAGATATAGTGACTTAAATGTGCTTTACCGAATAGGTGAGGAGAATGTTAAACGGTTAAAAATAGAAAATCATGTGAAGTTGCAGGGATATTTGAGATTCCATCCATTAACTCACCTGCTTAATCCTTATCAGGGTCGTGGTTAGTCCCCTACCCCTTCACTGGGCAAAGGGAAGGTCTTTACACTATTCCAACTAAGCCCAGGAGAGTGCACCAATCCATCGCTGGGTGCACACACACACACGCACACACAGACCATTTACAATACCCAATCCGTTTGACCTCCATGTGTTTTTTTGGACTGTGGGAGGAAACCCACGCAGACAAGGAAAGAACATGGAAACTCCACCCAGATGGGGACTCAAACCCAAGACCCCAGCAGTATGAGGCATACTTTTTTTCTACACTGTATATTATATAAAAACAAACACACACAAACATAGATAAAGGCACAGAAGACTTTCTTCTTATTCCTTGGCTGAGTATACTATGGCAGGTCAGCTTCCGTTTAACAGTGTTTTTTTCACATACAAGAAAACCACAGGCTTCCTTTTACATGTTCAGCTGAATCAGCAGCAGCATCTTTAACTACCTCTCGATCAGAAAACTCTTTAATAAGAACACAATGGAAAGCCCATTGCATAAAATGTGAGCTGCCACAGCTAAGGACTTCACTCTGAGCTCAGAGCTGAGCTGTGCACTACGCAACACTGACATCCACATCCACTGGAACAGGTGAGCTACAATACAGGATTTCACACAATTAACCAATTACTACCCTGGATTAAGACCATTTTAGACAAGAAGGTGAGCTCATTAAAATATGTATGTGTTGGTTTGACCCTTTTCAATCATCTCCTTAACAAGATCAAGTGATTGCTGAGGAGTATTGAGGAAAACATCTAGACCCAAATGTTGTTCTTCAAACTTGGAATTGTTGTTTGTTTATATTGCATACTGTATTTGTTCATTTGTATTTATTCTATTATTATTAATAATAATATATGTCAGGAATCCCCAATTAATCTTTCTTTGGGACAGCATCTGTACCATTTTATATTATTTTGATGTGTGGGAAACCCTAACAAATACTAATTTTGTCTCCTCTACATCATTTTTTGTTGCATGACACTCGTCACCTGGATTATGCCTTAAGAGTCCCTTCAGAAAGAGAACAAAAATCTCTGAACTTCTACTCTTATTTAGTTTTTTTGCGCAAGCACACTTATGTGGTGTGTCCACAGAGTGAGCTGGAAGTAGCTGGTTAAGCCGTTGTGGTCTACTTTTCCTTCTTCTTTTTTGGTGCCAGTGACATACATACATGTGTTGGCACTGGGCCAGGCATTTAAATGCACACAGTATCTCACAAATATTTGATTATATCTTTTCAAGGAACTACACTATAGAAATAAAACTTGGATATAATTTAGAAAGGTCAGTTTATACAGCTTGTATAGCAGTACAGATTTACTGTCTTCTGAACATAACACACAGCCATTAATGTCCAAATAACTGACAACACGTCAGTACACCTCACAGTAAAAATGTCCAAATTGTGCCAATAGTGTCAATACTCTGTGGGAGTACGTAATAAAATATGTGCAGAAATGTGATGGGTGTACTCACTTTTGTGAGATACTGTATGTCAAAACATGACTACAGATGATGCTCAGCAGTATACGTGAAAGTCTGGTATGGAGTTAATCTTGTGTCAAAATATATGAGAGAAAATTAGATGTTTTGAAAAGGAATATTACACTTTAAGAGCAGAGGTGCTGTGAGTGTACAGCTAATAAATTTGAATTTGAACCATTTTGAATAGAAATGACATTGTTGAGCAAGTTTTCAAGTTTTGAATAAAAGCAGTGTAAGGTTTTAGAGGTACAAGGTTTCCAATTTCTTGCTTTCTGATTTTCTTGAATTCTGATTTTCAAATTTAAAATTTCTTCTGTAGGTATGTAACTCTTGTGTGTTTAATATAATCAATTATAGGTTCATATAACCAATAGGTAATCATATTCAGTTAATTCTGATTTGCAATATCACTCTGCTTTATTCAGCTTTTGCCTGCATTTCAAGGTTGCCAGCCAGGAACAGATTAAGCACATTATCTCTCCAACAGACATATAATTTTTTCCAACATACAGTCTCACAGTACACTCTGGTCAAAATGACTTCACACAGATCAATCCAAATCATTAAGACACTTTACACTTACACATCTCAGCTTATACTCATATCACAGACTTTAACACATTCACTTTGCTCATAGCCCAAATCATTAAGAACAATTAATATTCCATATTAATTCTGAAATACACACAGAGAAGACTTTGTTTTGTTCTCCAAGATAAGCTTGGGGCCCGTTATAATCTCTGATGTGAGAGTCCCGAAGAGGTCACTCTGACCTGTCATGTCAGTGGCAAAGGTTTTAATTGGCTAACAGAGGCAACTCCTGACATGTCATATGTAGCCTTTAAAAACATCTAAAAATCATATTGGCAGTCAAGGTCATGATGACTATGCTGGAGGCTGCTTGTAGCTCAGTTCTTGTCCAAAGATGAAACTTTCCCTTTAGAATTTGCTCTCAGCCTGATTTTGCACCAATTTAATTATCTCTGACACTGTTTTTTTTGTTTGTTTGTTTTGTTTTTTGTTTTGCAATAAAAAAGCTCAAACTTCATTCTTTGTTTTTGACGGAAAAAATGATTTTCACCAACACTGATATTCTAACAGCAGGGTGCTGGTAAGTTTATTCAAATTCAATAGCTATGCACTTTGTCCTCTTTTCAAAACATGATCACCTTCTCGCAAACATTTTGGCACAAAATTAACTTCATTGTCTCTCATACATTAAATGGAAAGAAAACAGTTGGTCCTCATGGTAGATATGTAAGTGTAGAAGAAACTACACTTTAATAATAGTAATAATAATAAGTTATACTTATGTAGTGCTTTTAAAGGGAATGAAAGAAGGCAGAGAAAGGGTAGGATTTTTTTTTTTAGATTTTGGATTTAAACACAGAAAGAGAGGTTGATCATCTAAGAGAGAGGTGCAAGGCATTCCAGAGGGAAGGGGCAGCAACACTGAAAGACCTGCCACCCTTAGTGAACAGCCTAAACCTTGTAACAACCAGAAGAGCAGAGTCAGAGGACCTAAGTGAGCATGGAGGAGCATAAGGCTGTAAAAGAGCAGAAAGATAGGATGGAGCTAATCCATGCAAGGCATTTTTAGTCAGCAAAAGGATTTTGTATTGGATGCATTCAGAGACAGGTAACCAATGGAGCTGATTCTGGTAGTAGAGTTCTGAATATTCTGAACAGTACATAGAGTTTTGGCAGGTGAACCATAGAAAGAGCTTTACAGTAATCCAGTCATGAGGTAACAAAAGCATGCACCTCTGAGTCTTTAGAAGAAAATCATCTTCTCGCAAATGGAGTATACTGATGTTATGAAGTGTAAAAATACATACTTAGTCAGAGATATAATGTGTGAAACAAAGTAGACACTAGGGACTCCCAGATGTAACAGTAGAAGATGAAGTAACAGTGGTACCATCTATGTCAATAGCGCAGTCTTTTTAGGCTGAGATGGCAACCTTTGAACCAACAATGAGAAACGTTGTCTTGATGAATAGAAGTGCTTAGAAGAAAGTTAAAAATGAGGAAGAAATTTTAGGGACTCACTGATTTGTCACATGGAAATTGCTCTGCATAATATACTCCATTTATTAATGTATAAATGAGGGAAATGTAAGCCTGAAAGTTATAGCTAGTTTGCATATATGTATGCAGTTTTAAAATGAATACATTGAGCTTCTGGGAAACTCCACTAAGTTTCCTGTTGCCTTAGGGCGTTCCTGTCACTCAGCCACTTCCCTTACATGTCTGGAAATCCTCTGCGAAACCAAGAGTCCATATTTATAGTGTTTAGACTACATTGTGTACAATGGAGCAAGAAAGGTTTTTAATTCTCAATAACCTTTAAACTTTTCTTCCTGTATTTTCCAGACTTTAACAATAAATACATCTACAACAGCAAAAACTGAAAACACCTTGCTTATGACTGCTGAAGCTCGAAGAACATGATTCATACATTTTCTTTCCTGCTCATGATGATTCTCAGCCTTTCCCCACACACTGAAGGTAAAATTTACTTTCTGAACTTAAACCACTTTTTCAGCAAGCAAAATGGGGAAAATGGTGGTGAGCATATACGTGAGATGATGTAAGAAAATCTGTCTATTTTTGACATTACAATTCTTCCTGTTATGACGTAAAAGAACCTGTATGTGTTACTATCATGTTTCCAACGTATCTCTGTGATTTCACTGTGAACCTGACCTCATTAAGCAGATAAGATAATGGTTAGATCTATTATCTAATTTTCATGTATAAACATGTTATGTTATTGCATGTTAGTCTATGCTCTGCATGTGCGTTTTTTAGCCACATGTTGTTTTTGTTTTTTAACACCTCAAGTAATTTGTGCTAGCTCATCATCAGTGATCAGTATCTTGCCAGAGAGTTGCTCTTAGCAGGAAAATTTTGGATGCTGCACTAATCTAACCAGTGATAAAGTGATTATTTTTTTCTGTGCAAAAGACTTTGGGGTCTTTTGGGATATTGAGTATTTGAGTAGTTTAGCTGACTAGATTTGAGTTGATTACACATAGCTAATAGACATTAGTATATGTTTCATATTCTTCATTACTGAGTCATTATTGAGCAGTTTATATTATTCAACAAAATTGCTATTGCGACACTGCTGCTGTTATTTTAACGTTTTCAGCATAGCCTGGGTAGCTGTAATGCTTTATTGTAGTTGTTTTACCCAATAATTGGGCGGATCCCCACAACCTAGCAGACCACTAAATGGGTCAAACCAATGATGTGCTCATCCATATTTGAACCCATACTGGGTTGCCAATTTTAACCATTTTAGAAAGCTAAAAGGTAGGTGGATCTCATGAAATGGACAGTACCTATAAAGTAATGAAGAGAGCCAAAACATTACATAATTTGTGTGGACAAAAATAAAATGCAATATCTGACATTTTAAACAGAACTACACTGTGATTAAAAAGGTTTACTTAGAAAGCTTCACACATTTTCACAGCATGTTCAGCTATGGTTTCCTTTGTGAAAATTCACCCACAGGACATGCACTCAGTTATAGCATATTTGTGGTGTTTTAATGTCTTAAATCAGTGATGTCTAGTATTATCCACCAGTTTAGTTTCAACCAACACAAATTGATTTCTGAAGACTGTGTTTGACTTACCTCAGAACTGGGAAGTTGGACCTCAGAATTATACCATGTTGTGAATTTTGTCTGAACCTGAGTGTAACCATCAAAATTCAGTCTGACTATGATTTATCAACTTTTGAAAGCTCAGCCTATAATTATTTATATGTAATTATGTAATCTTAGATATTGAGTTCATGTGAGTCATTGTATTGTCACTTTAAAGTAACATACTCAATTTAAACAAATTAACAGAAAAGTTTGTGTTTTTATGGTTTGAAAAAGGTGCTCTACAGAATGTTTGGTTTAAATGTTAGTCATAACCGCTCACCAATTTCCAAACACAACTTTCAATTTTCTAGCAAAGTAAAAAAAACTAGGTCAGTGGTTAGTACAACTGATTTAGCATATACTGCAATCGACATTTGGGTCATGACCGCTAGGCTGGCAGGGAAGCAAAAGTCAAAACTTCAGCTCCACTTAGTTACCACAACCACAGACATGAATCTGTAAACAAATTTAGTTTACAAAGTAGATCAAATGCCACTTTGCTTAACAGTCCAACATTACAATGAACAAATTACACCCATTTTAACCTGTTAAAGTTTAGTTAACATTTTGCCTGAGATCTAAATATGTCACATATTTTCAGAGGTGTCAAGTAACGAAGTACAAATACTTCGTTACTACACTGTGTGCACAATTATTAGGCAAGTGAGTATTTTGACCGTATTATCATTTTGAGGCATATTTTGTAACTCCAAGTTGGATAAACTTGAATGCTTAATGGATTTAAGCATAGCAGGTGATGTGTGTCTGTGTAATGAGGGAGGGTTTGACCTAAGGAGATCAATACCCTATTTCAAGGTATGCACAATTATTAGGCAGCTTTTTTCTTTAGGTCAAAATGGCCCAAAAAAGAGATTTAACTGACTCTGAAAAGTCAAAAATTACCAAAAGTCTCTCAGAGGGATGCAGCACTCTTGAAATTGCTAATATATTGAGGCATAATCACAGAACCATCAAACGTTTGTTGCAAATAGTCAACAGGGTCGCAAGAAACGTTTAGGAAAAAAAAACGTAAATTAACTGCCAGGGATTTGAGAAGAATCAAGCATGAAGCTACCAGGAACCCATTATCTTCCAGTTCTGGCATGTTCCAGAACTGCAATCTTCCTGGAGTACCAAGAAGTACAAGATGTTCAATGCTCAGAGACATGGCCAAGGTAAGAAAGGCTGAAACCCGACCACCACTGAACAAGACACATAAGCTGAAGCGTCTAGACTGGTCCAAGAAATATCTGAAGACAGATTTTTCAAAGGTTTTATGGACTGATGAAATGAGAGTGACTCTTGACGGACCAGATGGATGGGCCCATGGCTGGATCAGTAGTCAGACACCAACAAGGTGGAGGTGGGGTACTGGTATGGGCTGGTATCATTAAAGATGAGCTGGTCTGTCCTTTTTGGGTTGGAGATGGGCTGAAAACCAACCCCCAAGCCTACTGCCAGTTTTAGAAGACACTTTCTTTAAGCAGT
>BRDA01060668.1:29314-39334 GCA_036984385.1 Crenuchus spilurus
CGGAAGGTAAGTACTTCAGACAGTCAAAGAACTAGTCAACTGCTAGTTGAAAAACACGTCTTTAAGCAGTGGTACAGGAAGAAGTCTGCATCTTTCAAAAAGACTGATTTTTATGCAGGACAATGCTCCATCATGCTCCAATGCATGCTGCTCATTGCATCCAAGTACACCTCTGCATGGCTGGCCAGTAAAGGCAATAAAGATGAAAAATATATGACCTGGCCCCCTTCCTCACCTGACCTGAACCCAATTGAGAACTTGTGGGCAATTCTTAAATGGGAGATTTACAGTGAAGGAAAACAGTACACCTCTCTAAACAGTGTCTGGGAGGATGTGATTGCTGCTGCACAAAAAGTTGATCGTCAACTGATCAAGAAACTGACAGACTTCATGAATGGAAGGCTTATCACTGTTATTGAGAAGAAGGGTGGCTATATTGGTCACTTATCTTTTTTTATATATCACAAATGCTTATTGGAAGGATTTGAGTTGATTGTTTATAATTCTCACTTGAACAGATGAAAATAAAAAAGTGAAAATGTGTGTTTTTCATTTAGCTGCATAATAATTCTGCACAGTAATAGTTGCCTAATAATTGTGCACATACAGATATTCTCTAAAGAAAGCCCAAACTTCACTTTTACTTTCTGAAACATTCATGTTTGAGGTTTATTGACATTTTGGATTAACCAAGAGCACTGTAGTTGGTGATTAATTAAAATAAAACTCAAAAATAAGACTTGCCTAATAATTGTGCACACAGTGTATACTTAAGTAGAAATTTTGGTTATCTATACTTTACTGGAGTAATTATTTTCGGATGACGTTTTACTTCTACTTACTTACATTTTCATGCAATTATCTGTACTTTCTACTCCTTACATTTTAAAAATAGCCTTGTTATTTCTACGTATTTCATTTCTGTTTGTCTTCATTTAAAAAACATTCTATTCAGATAAACTGCGCCATCCAGAAAGAGTGAATTTGATTGTGGTTGGATGATAAGTATAAACGTACACCATTCTGATACCCTATTGGTAAGCAATCCAAAGCAATCGAACCTGCATGTCACGTGTCTCGTCACTCTCCAGTAAGCTCAGAACTACACATATATGGTCCGCTAATATATTTGAATTTACTATAGCCGTTGATTAAGGGCCTTTCCCACAACACAGTGCTATAAAACAGCACTTGAAGTTTCTAACTCGTGCCTGCAGCACGAAAAAAAGCAAAAAACGTGTAGCCCTCAAACAAGTTTATTATGTCTTGTTTTTCACACAGGTCCGTTTGTATTGTTTTTACCAGGATAACAAACAAAGGAATAAATCCCTGTAGAAATGTAAAAGTATAATTTTTTTATCAAGATAAGTTGATATTTGGGGTCAATACTGAATCAAATGAAATCATATGTATTGCAAATGCAACTTTAACTAACAGAAGGTCCTAGGAACAATCTAGGAATCTAATCTAGGAACAGCAACTCAGTAAAACATGTCAACTCACATTTATTAAGCTTTAGAAAACCACATACAATTTCTAAAAACTGTAATGAGAAGTGTGCAGCCAACACTTTGTTTACAAAGTTCTGACCTCAAAAGTCTTAGAGACTAAAGACATTTAGAAAGTTTTTTCCACAATATATCAACACACCTGAAAATAGCTTTTATCATAATCACCATAGGTTTAGAGCAGATTTAATACACTCTTACTGTTTTGACACTGTTGTTGCTGAGTTTGTGCTGAACTAAAGCCTGTGTAACATTTTGAGAAAAAAAATTAGATGGGTGTAATTTGTAAAAAGTCAGGACACGTCAGACTACATCAGAGTGTCTGAAATACCTTCAGACTCCAAAGGGTTAAATGTTCTGGGTTAACTTCTGCTTTTACAGGAGCTCCTCTGTGTTTTTATCTCTGGATTGGCTGAATCGGTGTTTTTTCCCTTCTCCACTGAGAAAATTACAAATTGAATTACAGGCTCAGTGTTCCACTGATCTGTTTTAGCCCATCTAGACATTATTTTCAATGTAGTTTTTGTGCTTTGGAAATGAAAGATTTTTGGCCACTGCTACTTGCTGTATTTGGTTTTGTAGTGTGTATGTTTATCAGTAATCCTTCCCCAGGAGAACATTACCTGGGGTTCATAGAAAATGCAGCTTGTCCTGCAGC
The DNA here is from genome assembly GCA_036984385.1 of Crenuchus spilurus. Lineage (NCBI taxonomy): Eukaryota > Metazoa > Chordata > Actinopteri > Characiformes > Crenuchidae > Crenuchus > Crenuchus spilurus. The sequence continues at coordinate 31,481 of BRDA01060668.1, forward strand.
AATTTCAAGAGTTTTATCACTGGGGAGACATGTGCATTGCTTCTTTACAAAAAACCTGCTAAACTAATTCCATCTGAATAGATCTAATGAGCCTGTTTACACTGTGCGTTATTGTGCATGTTTGGTGATTGTGTTGATTGTTCTCGGGTTTCATTTAGCCACCTGAAAAGCCTTTTGCTACTGGTTGGGTACAAGTTTTTATGACTTGTTAGCTAAAGGACCAAGGTCCTGTTTAACATGCCACCATATGGAAGAAATAATTTTTATTTATTAAAAGATTGATATGTAAAAGGCTCTTCATAGATAAACTCATTTTCTTCACTTTTGTTAAAAGAGTTTGATGTAGTATGTATGTAAACATTGTTACACAATCAATAAACATGTTTCAAATTGTGTATAAATGGAAAAACAGCTTGTTATAAATTTACCAACATATATGCATATATACAGTACTTGCCTATATGATGTGTACAGAGTTTCATTATAAAGGCCTTTGGTCTGGTCCAGTTTTACAGGACAGCCAGTCAGAACAGAGATCATTTACATATATCAGTCTTAAAGGTACAGTAACAAGTAAGTTTCATTCTAAGAGGTTGGAAAATGATCATGTAAACATGAATTGTGACTATTTCTAGCACATAAACCCACACAAACATCATAAGTGGAGCTCAGAGGGAAATAAAATATAAGACTAAGGGTTCAGGTTAGCAGTGTGTGGAGTATTTCCCTGCAGGCTCCACTTAAACATCAGGGAGCCATAGTCCACCTCTCAATAAGGAGAGTCACACACAGATGCTGCTCCCTTTGTATAATGAGGCTTCTGCCAAGATGCCGGTGCTTGGGCTTTAAACTAGAATTCCCAAACTGATTAAAATTTTCATAATGAAAGCAGGCTGTCTGCAGGGTCTCTCCCTCGCTAAACCTCTCAGGCTTGCAGGCTCTCACTGATATCTTGGTATAAGACATTAAACTGTTCTCCTATGTCTCCCTCTATTTGTTGGGCTTCTTGAGGCTTTATTTCTAGTGTTTCTCAAGTAGTCTGTGATTTTCTCTCTCTCTAGTTTCTCACATTTCTTTCTTTTATCTTTGAAAGCTTAATACTCATCTCTTTGAGCTGGCCAGCTAACCTTCCCTGGCACTTTAAGTTATACCTGTATAACTCTATATTTATTGGGGGGTTGGTTTTTTGTTTGTTTTCTTATGCAATACCTTATGTGACCCACTTAGCACAGTCACAAGCCACAGTCAAGGAGGTATGTGGTTTGAATCTGTAATTTATTTTTAGTTCTTGGCGCCTCTTTTTTTTTTGTTGTTGTTGTTGTTGAGGGTTTTTTAGCTTCTGTCCACTCTGCACTTGGATCTAATATGTCACATAACAAAGACAAAATGTAGAATATGGCCTCTTTAATCTGAGAAAAAATATCTGCTTCTGCCATTTACAGATACTGTAACATAGAATTGTCTTTAACCTTTAAAGAAAATGTAAAAATGTTTACACCTTTACTGGAATATTTTCAAGAGATTAGTATTTCTTACTGCTACAGTTTTTTTCTGAAGTTACAATAGTCCAGGCTAAGTAAGCTTTTTTCTTTAGATGTGAGTGGGGCTAAAATGGTCACTTGTAAAATGTAACAAAGATATTTTGTATAAACAGGTTTCAGTAGAATGTGCTTTTGGTCATCTCATATCTTCATAACAATATCCTTTGTGAATTCTGACTATTTCATACAGCTATTTATTCAGATTCACCATGAAGAAAGGTTTTACTGCCATAAAGTTACATATCTCATCTTGCAGTATTGTCTGATTATGCTTCTGTCTAGAGACAAACCAACTAGAGGTCCCTGCTGGCCATGTGTTTGTTGATATGTGTGATCCACATGCTGAAAATGAAGATGTGGTGATCTGGAGTCGAGGACAGAAGCAGAAGTTGGATGAAAACAGTCTTCCTGCCGGAATGAAGCTTATAGATCAGTTACTGTGGTTCTTGCCTGCACAGCCCTCACAGAACGGGAACTACTCTTGTACTGTAAAGTACGTACACATCTCTACAAAAACATCTCCAGTCCTGGGTGACTTTCAAGCCATCAAATGATGTTTTTAAACAACTGTTTGGCAAATTTAAACAATTATATTTAAAGTGTATTACATACATGTGTGTTGATGATTAAATTATAAACACATAATTTCCTTCTCTTAGGACATTCTGGATGTATGTTTGTGTAATCAAGCTAATATTAGCATTGTGGCCAACACTATTGTGTGTCCTTTCCAAGAAACCTAGTCAGATGCAACAATCCAACACAGTAGTACAAATCTTTAAACTTATATCAACTCTATTTGAGCTTTAGCATTCTGACTTAAACTGTAAACTATAGTTTCTCATGTTCAGTGTGATTTCTGAAAAACATTCTGTCAAGCCTATGAAAACGTTTTGTAGGATTCAAAACTTTTGGGAAGTCGCTCTAGAAATAAGCTTTTGATATCATTGGAAAATACAATCTATAACACCTGGACATTTAAGATGAATGGAAAATTCAGAGAACTTTCTTAGACACTAAATGTGAAACCTCCAGCAAAGACAATGAGACATGTACTCATTTTTAAATCATTATTTATTTATTTTTTATTATTATTATTATTATTATTATTATTATTATTATTATTATTATTATTATTATTATTATTATTATTATTATATACAATTAAATTAGGCAGTATGTAAAGCTGTCCTAAGAGATAACTTGTGAAAATATCAGTCATAACAGCACTTTATAAGTGATTAATTATAAAAAGTGCCAACATGTTTTATATCCTCACTGTTATGTAATGTAATCTTTCTTGTTTTTGTATCAGCTACCATGATGGAAGTACCCCTTTCTCTAAGAACTTTTCCATAACAGTGACCAACACAACATGTCCTCCAGCAACTAAAAAGGAGTTCCTCACTCCGGGCTTGACTCAACACCTGAGCTGTGACTCAAACCACATAAGCAATATTCTTCAAATAGACCCTAATTCTCATGTGACCTGGATGAAGGTAGAACTTGCTACTAAAACCTTTAAAATCCAGTTTTACATGAAACATTCATGCAGCTAGTTGCATGCTGTATAATGTTGACAGTTTAAAGATGAGCTGGCTCCACACATCCACTTCTTTGACCCCTGTGTACATTTGGTCAGTTTATGTATTTAGTGACTGTATCATAACCTGATGAGATTGCTGTGTGGCAAGTAATATGCTAATATTAATAGAGTTAGTAATAGGTTAGTTTAGAACAGGGGTCCTCAACCTTTTGCAAGCTGGGCCCCCCTTCTAACCCCCGACCCCAACAATCATGGTTAATTTGTTTGTGTGTTATAATAATCCAACCGCTTACATTTCAAAGGGGCGGGGGCAGGCATTTGCTGCATCTCCTTTGTACTAATAGTCAATGAGTCTGGGATGTTTTGTGATTGTTGTGACCCCCCCCCCCCCATCCCAGCGATTGAGAACCACTGGTTTAGAAGACGCCTTTTTAGAATTGTTAGTCTCCTTTATTAGTTACTGCAGCCATTATGCATGTGCATTACAACATGATGCATAGTAGCAATTAAATAATAAGACAAAGTAAATGATTAAAATGTCATAGCTTTTAAACTAGCTCAGTGTGGAGACCCATAAAAACAACAGAAGGAGGGATCAACACATGTGGGTGGGGCTTTGACATTATTGGGTGTGGGTTGGCTGTACTGGGCAGTGCTTTAACAGTATTGTTTGGGGTTATGGCAATAGTGGGGGTTTGACATTATTAGGTGGGGTTTCTGGTGAACTGGATGGAGATTTGTATTGGGTGGCCTTTTAATTGTATTGTGAGGGTTTGACAGTATTGGTAGGGGTTTTGGATGTATCTGATGGATTGTTGGATGTACCAGATGGGTTTTGGCAATATTAAACAGGGCTTGAGATGTACTAGATGGGATTTGGGATGTATATGATGGGCTTTTGACAATGATGAGCAAGGTTTAAGGTGTATTAGGTGAGCTTTGGGATGTATTGGATGGAGTTTTTGACTGTACTGCGCAGGGTTTGGTTAAATCTAAAATGTGTCTCAGGCCCGCCCTCACTGAAGTGGTTAAAGTGAAGCTTTGGGTGTGTTTACACATGCATTTTAAGTGGATAATCTCCTGGGATGTATTAAGGATGTAATCCTGATACTCATGAAATGACTAGGTGTAAATGGGGTCTTTGAGTCTTCCATGAATCATACGTTCAGATGACTCTCAAGTGGGTATGACTTGCTCACTGAAGGCGGGTTTAAGGAAAAATTTATTCATACAATGAAAAACAAATGATTACACTACAAAATAATGTAAAATAGAAACTGGTGGTTTCAGAATTTGTAATATTTTACATCATTTCCGCCCATTGCACAGGACTGCAGCCCTCTTAGCTGGCATGAAAATAACACAGATCATCGGTTCAGCAATGTTAAAAAGAGTGATGAAGGAGAGTACACCTGCATAGTGAAGTTCACCTATGAAGGAAATGTGTATACTGCTTCCCAGACCTCAACTGTGATCTATAATCCGGGTAAATACCCAAACACAATGGTTGACACTACTATTTACAGTATTGCTTTTTGGTTTGTATTACTAATGAGCTGAATCACACCATGATAAGTACTGAAATGAGTAATTCATGCTAGAAAAGCTGCACATTGTCATTTTTCTGCAGTTACAAATGGAGTGCTCTGCAGTGTCGCATTGTATGTTTCAAAAATCATGTATTTATGTATGGTCCAATTTTTAGGGCCCATATGAAGGAAAATCAAAATTTCAAAACATCATTTACAGAAAATGCCAGTTTTGTATTCACTGTTTTTCTGATGGCTCATTAACCCAGCCTTTACATATGCCTACAGCAGTTTTAGTCTGGCCATTCATGTTGAAATATTTCAGCCTTTCTGAAATGTACAGTAAGAACAACAGATTGTTTACTTGTAAAGGTATACAGTGAGGTTGGAAAATAATAATAAAACATGACTGCTTTTAGTAATAAAAGTACACAAACTCAGGCAAAATATAGACCTTTGACCATCAATTGAAAGCATCAGCTGCCCTTTACAACATTTCACTTACTGAGCTCTGTATATTTGTTTGTTTTTGTGATGCTAGATCTTAATTGTTGATGATGTGCCAACAGGTACAGATATAGATCCGCCCAAAGTGGTCCAACCACAAACACAGGAAGTTCATGTTGTAACAGTTGGTGAGTTATGTCATGTTAAATGTGTTTCTTATATAAAAAAATAATGCAGTGTAAATGTCAGCCCAAGAGTGAGTTTTAGTGGTTTTTAGCACTTTGAAGTAAGTCTTGGAGTATAGAAAATGGTACTTCACGTTTGCTTATGCTTTCTGCCCCACCTCAATCTGAATACTTATCAGAGGTCTGCAATCTGAATCAATCTCAATCTGAATACTTATCAGAGTTGCTGCATTCAACTAAAGCTTATATCTAAGATTTTCTACTTTGACAGCCTTCTCAAGTTTGAATGCATTTGTGAGGAAAGTCAGGTAGAAATCTAATGTGAAAAAACGTTAAATTAGATCATTTGGAGGATGATTATTCAAGGAAATAACAGTCATAGCAGCTGCACAATATAACATGTAAATCCACTGAAGCTAAGCAGGTGTGACTTTGGTTAGTACCTGGATGGGAGACTTCCAAGGAAAACCTTGTGTGGCTGCTGGAAATGGTGGTCAAGGGGACAAAAGGAGATACTATTCCTGTATGGATCCCAATGCTCCAGTGCATTGACAAGGACACTACACTGTGTATAATTCTTGGCTGTCTATGTATGGTTCAAATTAAAACTAAGGTCCAGATTGTCTGAAGTTGAAAAAACATCCTTTCCACTAAAGAGTTAGGGGTGTAACTCCAGATTTCCAAACAAAATTTTACACTTAAAACTGTTTTCATCTTCAAAAATGTAGGCAGAGAGGAGAAGAGAGACTAATAGCTAATGTGTGCTTGAAATTTTGGGTGTAGACTGTCCTCCGTCATATCATTCTGCTGGTTGCTGTACTTTGGTGGTGACTGAGGTGACTCTCTATTGTCTGAAGCATGTCAGTGTATTGAGTGCCTAGAACAGTTCTATAGGAATGTAACTGCAAGTAAACAGTAAGCTAGCCTAGGTCAGTTGTGCATCTTTGCAATTCATGCTACCCTTGTTTTAGTGACCAGTAAGTTGAAGTGCTGTTTTGTGATTGTAGGTTCAAGGCATGAGTTGTTTTGCAGAGTGTTTGTTGGGAGAGATGGTGATGATCCAGCAGAACCTACCAGGCCATACTGGCTGAAGAACAATGAAATGATCAAAAACAACCCACATCTTGTTTCTAACACCACGTGAGTATGAAAAGGTGTGTAATATCAACATGTCTGTGTGATAAGGAGATTTAAACAGATAATGGCAGTAATTAGGAAGGCAGTGATGATGTATTAAAGGTGATGAGATCCATTTTAATAAAGTGAACGAACACAGACCTCTGAAATGAGTTTCTCCAGCAGAAGGTGCTATTAGCACACAAGCCACTGCATTGTTACTGCACTGTGTGAAGAAACTTGCACAGCAACAGAAGCTCATGACTGCCAGTGTTTGCAGTCACAATGTTAAAAATGAGAAGTGAAATGATTTGCATAAATATGTAGGTGCTCATTATATGATACCAATGTTTTTTATGAAATAATTTCACTAAAATGACATAAATAATTGTTTATTCTGCAAAATTGAAACGGTTACATTTTTATCATGCATGAAATGTATCATAACAGTCTGACACAGCTTTTATAAATATCTCAAAAGGTTCCTGGTGTTGCAATGATGCAATGATGTATAAAGTCATGTTCTTTACATCTATTATTACATTTCTGTTGATTCTAGTTGTATGTTGGAAGACAACGCATCATATTGCCATTGTAATCTCACCATTTTGCAAGTTCAGACAGAATTTTTGCACATCCCTTTCACCTGCATTGTTCTAAACTCCAAAGGCACTGACAATGGTACAGTGATACTTGTCCCAGGTGAGTGACTCTTAATTAAACATGTTGTTTGTTTGCTTTGGTATGAGAGGAATATAAATAATAACCATTAAATAGTTCTTATAAATACTGTAAATCAGTAGCTGAATTCCACAGGAGTCAAGACCGAGTTTAAATGAGAGCAAAACCACATTCAAATGAGAGCAAGCACATGTCTAATCCAGGTCCAAATGAGAGCAAAACTGAGTCAAGTCTGAGTCCAAATGAAAGCGAGACCAATTCCAAATAACCACAACCACAGGTGAAGTTTGAGTCACAAGTTGAGAATAAACCCTGTTCTTTAATTGTCAGGACCACTGCATTGCAGGTATTGTTTTAACATCAGCTGTGTCTGATCCACTTATACTAGTGCAACACACACTAACACACCACCACGTCAGTGTCACTGCAGTGCTGAGAATTATCCACCACACAAATAATATCTACTCTGTGGTGGTCCTCTGGGGGTCTGGATCATTGAAGAACAAAGTAAAATGAGGCTAACAAGATATACAGAGAAACAGATGGACTACAGTCTGTAATTGTAGATCTACAAAATGCACCTGTATGATCAGTGGAGCTGATAAAATGGACAATGAGTGTAGATACAACGTATATGTATCTAATGAAGTGACCAGTGAGTGTACATAACTAACTCATAACTATTAATAACATAATTAACCAGAGTACAGGTTCCTGTATATTTAAATTTATTAACATATATATACACTAACACACATGAGCAAAATAAAAGGTGTGCAAACATGACATATTGTATTTTTTCCTGTGCA
>BRDA01060675.1:11974-36633 GCA_036984385.1 Crenuchus spilurus
TAGCCCTAAAAGTAGATAAAAAGAACTAAATCAAATAAATGAGACAAAATATTAGACTTTGTATTTACTGAGGAAAATGATTCAATGTTACATATCTGTAAGTGCCAAAGCTTTGTGAACCTTCAGGATTGCCAGATAATTTGAAGGTGAAATTTTTATCAGGTGTTGTCTATCAATGAGATGTGAGTGGATGTCCCATTTTATTTAAAGAACAGGGATCTAGAAAAGTATGATCTTCACAATGTTTGTGGAAGTGTATCAGGACACAAACTCCTTGTTAGTATCTCCGCCTGTCACGCGGAAGACTGGGGTTCGACGGGGAGAGCGCTAGTTTAGGGGGCAGCCATGGTCTAGTGGTAAGGATCTGGTCTTGTGACCAGAAGGTTGCCGGTTCGATCCCCAGACAGGACATGACTGAAGTGCCCTTGAGCAAGGTACCTAACCCCCTAACTGCTCCCCGGGCGCCGGTGGATAAGGGCTGCCCACCGCTTCAGGCACAAATTCTCACAGCCTAGTGTGTTCACTAGTGTGTGTGTGTTTCACTGCATGAATGGGTTAAATGCGGAGGTCAAATTCCATTGTGTGAAAATCACATTGGCAAATTGGTTCATCTTAATCTTAAACAAAGAAGGTTCATGAGAACACTGAATTAGCTGAATTAACTGAAGCAGTTAATGGATTCCTCCAAGCTGATGAACAGGGCTGATCAACAATTACCGGAAATGCTTTGTTATTGCAGTTGTGCATTTCGTCCTGCACAAAGGGGACAAACCAGATACTTAAAGCAAAAGTACACAATTTTGTCACTCAGACATGTTATACCGGATTATTTTCCGCAATAAATAAATGGGCAAGTCTTTGATAAAATAAATTTGTTTCATTTGTTTGATTTGGTTCTCTTTATCTATTTCTAGGACTTGACTGACAATCTGATGAAGTTTTAGATAAAAATTTGCAGAAATATATATTTTCTCAAAAAAGTGACTAGCAAACAAATCTTGTGATTTTTCCCAGTGTTATTGGACACTTTTGGAGACTCCATGTGAAAGTACCAATCGTTCTGCAGTTACTGTCCCCAGCAAGCAGCAGGTGCACCATTAGCCCCTCCACCATCCCAAAGCACTGATAGGAGGTTACTCTCACAGTAGCCTCCCTGTTGTATTCAAGGGCTGGTTGAAGCTGTATATTGGGGATGATACACTAGCATATTGTCTGTGTTGTAAGGCTATTATCTACTTGAAACTATGAGATAAAGAAACACATGACAACTCAATAACATACTCAAAAGGTAAAGCCTTATAATAGTTCCACCCAAAATAAACGCTATATGTTACAACGTGGTGTTTAGTCACGTAGCTTAGCTTTGATAAGGAATATTTTCTTTTGTTTCAGATGCCATATTTTAGGCTCCATTATCCAGCTTGCTGTGAAGTATTTGTGTGCATCTGTGCTTTTGTAGGCTTTCAAACTTTCTCCTGAATGAGGCGACGAGTTATGAATTAAGTATATGTATATATCATGAAACAACAGGTTTGGCAGTGAATGCAACGGGGCTAGTGGTCGAAAAAGCTCAGGTGATAAATATGGGTCTTCTCCAGTTTAAAATATTTATTCTGATTACCGTTTCTGCTCTGCCAAGTTCAAGTGCAAAGTTTGCTCCATTATTTTTGTTGCTTGAGGTACTCAACATGGCGGCGACTACAACAAAACCGCATGACTGCAAGGCATGAATATGGTCACTGGAACTGATAACAGCATACTGAAGCGGACAATAAATGTAGGAAACATTAGGTGGTATTAATGTTATGTCAGTATATATTGGTATTGGTGTCAAATGTCCAATCTGAGTAGAGAGAAAATAATAATGAACAGCCACAGAAGGCTTGGTCACAACTAATTCAACTGTACGTATGTGGAAGTTTTTAGTTCAGAGTTTTGATCCTCCATGGATCTCTGAGGAGCAATCTGTTTATTCACCATTCTACAGGTACTAAGTGGTATCAAAGGAGGAAGGACTTTGTGACTGAAAAATTTCAAAACTCTAAATGGTGTTCCAACAGATTTTGGCATAAAAACTGAAATAGACATCAAAGCAAAACAAATGTACTATATAGCGTTCTATATAGTGGTGACTGAGTTCACTCATCTGTCACTCCAGCTTCTTCATTCTCTCTAAATGACTGTTGTTTAACTTTCACTTCTTAAGCAGATTCAAGTTAACAGCACTTAATAATGACGCTCTTCAAATTCTAGCTTGCACTTATTGCACAGGCCTCTTTGCATATCTTGTATCTTACAAAAATATATCAACAATAAAGACAACACAACTTAAACATAAATGTTAACAAAACAAATTTAGCATAAAATGTTAATTAAAAAAGTAACTTCTTTATAGCAATAAATAGTAACACTCTTTTGGGTGGGTTCTTAAACCTTTTAGCCCATGTAATGCCTTTACTAAGACCTATTTACTACTTTAATTGGCAATAATATCCAGCATAAATTAAGCATTTCTAGAGCAACTTCATTTGCGCAGTTTACACATCTTTACAAATATTAGGGCATGAAACTAGTGCTGTGCCAAAACAACCTGGTAAGATTCAACTCACAATGTAAATGTAAACATATGCCTATGAAAATAAGCATAATCAAGGATATTCCATTCTTAAATAAGGTTTACATGTCAGAAGATTCATATATATTATTATAAAGCTCTTGAGGATGTACCCTTGACTTTGATAAATAAATGCACAAGACACAGTGTCAGCAAGGGATGCTATGGCCTTATAACATTATAAAGAACCTGCTTAATGATTACAGTCATATATTTTAAATGTAGGCTAACAAAATATTCATCTTCTTGTTAGACTGTGTTCCACTAGTGTTGCAGCTAAAGCCTCTCTGCACATCACAGACTACATTTTGTACAATAAACAGCTTAAGCTAAATCCCTTTAAGAGAGTTCTGTCCTGGTAGCACACTGTGGATCTGTGAAAAACACAGGAATACAGCTCTGAGACAGTGCACTACATTAATGCATCTTTTCTTCTATTGATGATTAGTGAAACCAGACCAATAACTGGTAGAAATAAGTCATTTAATGACAGGATTCCCAACAATGAAGGGGAAAATGAAGATTATTTTCATTCAAGTGTTTAACGGAACTCAGTGCCACAATGATTCTCCTATATGGCTGATTTCGCATGAGCCTTTTCAGTTTCTAACCCAATTTTGTGGAGTGGCATCAAATCTCACTGTTCATGTAGGGCCTTTAAAAAAGACATAGTATTGTTTCTAATATGTGGATCAAAATGTGCTTTATAAATCACTGCTGTTATGATACACAGTATTACAAATTGACATATTTACAGAATTATTTCACCTGGTTTTAAGTGATGTAGATATTACCTCTGTTCATCACTTATATATTTATTATTATCACATTTATTAATAAAAGGCTCTTTTCTCAGAGTTCTTTAGCAAAGAAAACAGTTCTTTACAGAACCATTAAACCCTTTAGTATGCTTAAATGGTTCTTTGCATGGTAAAATGGTTCTTCTGATTACTGACAACATCCAACTTCATTGCTTTTGAAATGATAAAAAAAGGGTGTTTTAAAAGCACTGATTCTTCAATTTTAAGAACTATTTCACCAAACAATGATGTCAATAGATCTCTGCCTCCACCATATCCTTTACTGGCGAACCTTAGAAGAACCATTTATTTTAAGAATATTTCATTTATACCATAAAATGAATACTTTACATTTACAGTGCTACATCAAATAAAGTGGTGATAAATTAATGAATTATTTAGTGTTAATTAATGTTCCTAATGTAATTCATAAAGCTCATTTGTCATATTTTATGGTTTTTTTTTTACACATAAATTTTACACATTTTTTTGTTTTGTTTTAATATTAATCAGTATTACTTAAAGCTTATGCATTCCAAAATCTCAAATTGACAGAATATTTCATTTGGAGTTTGAGTAAATTACTATTCAACACTAAAACAATAAAAAATATTGAAATATTTGACTTTACATGTAATGAATATAAAATATATGAATTTTTCGGAAATATTCTAATTTTTGGAGATCCACTAGTACATAAAAATCAATAAAAAAAATTATTTAACTTAAAACAAGCATGAAATTAGATAACCAACCTGCCATTTATTTAATGAAACTTAACTATACCGCATTTTGTCTTGTGTTTATAAAGAATGTGCAAACATGTCAGCTTTGGCGTCCTAATGACAAATGTGATTGTAGCACAGTGGACTGATTATGACCTTTGAGCACTGAACTACTACATAACTGTTATTGGCATATTGTGCAATTTGCTATCAGGACAAACATGATTTAAAAAAGGAATAAATAACTATTAGCCTACCAATGGGATTATGACAAAGAGTAATAAAATATTAGAAAGTGGAAATGATAATATCTAGTCTAAATGTAGCTGATGAATCAGACTGTACTTCAGAAGTTGTTTAGTGTAAAACTGGCTCAACTGACTGACCCTATGTACATATCTGTGCCACAAGTCTCATTAAATACTCCAAAAGATGGGCCTGTACTATTAGAACAAAAAGCTAACAGCTGCTGCTGACCACACATGTCCAATATGTACTAGAAGCCATAGCATGCTTATTTATGCACAAACTTAAGTCACAAATGCTAGGCTGAAACCAGAGTGCAGTTCTGTAGGTTTGATATGTATTTAAAAGTTATGTGTCTTGGGGGAATAAGCTTAACACCAAGATCAACATGAAAGCCAGTTCTGATTAGACATCACTGCAACTCTCTAAGCCACATTTATAACACTGACAGAGATGGAAAACTGCGGTACACATTCACTGACTGCAAGTACTGTCTGGAAAGGAAACAGGATGGCATGATTGCACTCATGACACATCTTGCAAGACCAGCTTCGGGTCACAGCTGATAGTTGTGGGCCTCTTTCAGTGTGCTGAAGAACCACTCACTATGTATTGCACCATACACTGTAAAAGCAACCACTCCTCTGACCAAGTTAAGACCAGGTTAGCCTTGTAAACTGCAGCAATGGAACAGTTAAAGCACATGTAGGGGAGCTGGGGGATTTTTTACCAATGATAGGTTCTGCCTCTCTGGAAAATGACAAATCCTGTGTAGAGATGGCCAGGCCTCCTAGTTTAGCCAGCGAATTGGAACGTTTGAGCCTGGAGGGTGTGGTCAATCCAGCTGACCGCACACGTGTCTCGATCTCCTGCACTTGCTGCCGGACCAAACTTGGGTGACCTCCCTGCACGCAGTCACTACTGGAGCTGCGTGTCAGGGCCCAGTGCTGTGGGCAGGAAGTGAGAGTGAAGCTATGTACTGGATAATTTGGAACAGGAGAGGACGTATTGGGGATTGTGCCCTGATCCACCTCCATATCCTCTGTAGTGGCCTCATCTATCCCCAGGTCCATGTGTTCCAGCTGCCTGGCTGTTTGAGGCAAAACTAAGGACTCCCGTAGGTGGACCGCGTTGCTGAGCTCCACTGTGGGTCTCTTGCTCTGTAGACTTAGTTTCATTAGTGTGAGTTCCGTTCCAGGACTGGCAGAATCAACTTTTGGTGCTTCTTCTTCCTCATCCATCTCTTGCAGCTCATACATGTCCTCTACCTTCAAAGAGCACTGACGGTCATGAGGAAGCTCTTCGTAGCTCACAGGGGAAGCCAGATTCTGGCGGTAAGTGTCCACGCTTGAGGCTGGTGTAGTAACTATGTGGGTGGAACAGCGAGGTCCACACAGCTGATGCTGAGAGGAAGCAGGGGGGCACGGCTGGCAAGGAACTGGCGTACAGCTGAAGGGGCCAGCTCCAGGGGCCTGAATGGTGATGCTGGGCAGCCCAGTGTGACGAGAGAGGTTAAGGCGATTAGCACGGCGCTCGCATCGGCGCCCGCTCGGCAGACGCAGGCAATTTCGGCACGACTGATAAGAGGGCTTCACTTTGTGAGGGTTTCCACTGCTAGCACTGTCCTGAACAGATGAAACACACGGGGGGAGGGAGAATGGGTGGGTTAGGGGCTCGGAACACAAGGCTGCTGGAAAAGCAGATAAAAAAAAGGGAGAAAGTTATGAAATTCTGGGGTCAAACGTATCTAAAATTCTCTGAAATACAAAGTGTATAAAGTATTCTAACTGTAAAACACACAGTACATTTGACTGTTTAAACGGTAGCAGTTATTCCTATTGTTTTGGCTGCAAAATCACAACAGAGTTAGACTCACCCCTTTGAGTATGGATATGTCCAGCTGAGCTTTATCAAACTGTTTTTTGAAGAACTAACTGGATAAACATGGAAATATGGCTAGTGAAGTGATAATGGATCCAATATACTGGCTTATGACACTACATAAGCACTGCAATTTTACAAGACACACTCACATCAAAGCCAGAGGGACAGCTGCGTTTCCCGGCCAGGCGGTTGCTGTTGTTGGCATTCTCATTGTTAAAGCGATTTGGATTGGCCAGACTCAGGTCCTCTCTCCCACATGGGGTCATGTCCTCACCACGGGCCAAAGCAGCCATCTCTGCCTCTTCTTTCTGAGCCTCTTCCTCATCTTCTTCCTCCACTGTGCTGAACTCCAGTCGCAGACGCATGTCCTCCAGGGGCTCCAACCGACCGCAGGTCTGTGCTGCCGTCCCCTCACCAGGCAGACCAAGAGGAGCCGTGGGGAAACCCTCATCGTCCAGCAGCGCATCCCGCTCCACATCCTCAATCTCAATGAAGACGCGCTCCATGCCCAACAGTGGGGGGCCACGTATCGGTGTGGAAGGTTCGCTGTCCAGGGCCGTGTCCGAGAGCCGGCGGAAGTAGTAGTTGTAGTTGAGGTGGTCTGTAGGCTTGTCTCCGCAGCAGGGGGAAACTGCGGCATCTTCACGCCCCCACGTGCACAGCTCATGATCTGACAGTGGCGCAGAAACCCGGGGTGTCAGAGAACTGCTGGCCCCTGGTGCCTGGAGGCCCTCCAGTGAGTCATCATCACCGTCTGGCTGCCAGAGTTTATTGTGTCTCTGCTTGCTGTATAGACAGAAAACAGGTGACTCACAAAACACTTTTTTTATTTAAAGTTATCAAAGCAATATCTCTAAGCTTAACACTTAACACACATATATAAAGCATAAAATATTATACTATATAAAGAATTATACAATAAATACAAAGCCATTAAAACATTTGAATATTGTGAAAGCTTTCGTTGTTCATAATTTTAAAAAGGCAAACTGTCATATTTTATATTCATTATAAAATGACATTGACGTGACTCTGCAAACCCTTCTTTGTTTTAATGTTGATGAGTAACACCTATAACTCATGAAAGTCACAAATCCAGAATCTCAACTTATTTGGATTTTGAGTAAATTAGTATTCAAACTATCAACTTTAAACAAAAAAACAAACTTGTAATATGTCACTTTATGTGTAATTAATACACAACATGTTCATTTTTACAATATTCTAATTTTTGGAGTTTGACTACTTTACTACATCCTCATATATCAAGTATTCTGTGACACTATTAACATCTGGTTGCAGTTTGAATGGGTTGAGAGATGTAAATCTGATTTCTGGGTGAACCATTCCTTCAATGGTATATTCACTAATGCACCCAAAAAATAATTGTTTTATAAGCACAATAAGTTTTGAAAACACAAATTACACCATTTCACATTAAAGATTAGGCCAAGTAAAAAAAAAAAAAATGGTGATCATCCTTTTTCACCAAAATTATGGGTCGGGGGGAGGTGTTTTTTTTTTTTGTTTGTTTGTTTTTGATTGATGGTAGAAAAGTATAGTGGCGGCTCTTGGGGGTGTCGGCCAATCAGATGGCTGCGTGTCGTACGGTATTTGCATAAAGTTCTCTTGTGTGTTTATGGGGTCTATTTTGTACTTATTTGGGGTCTTTAAGAGGGGATTTTTGTATGTGTAATGATTGTGAGTTGTAGTCTAGTCTCTATGAGTTATTTTAGTGTGTTTTAGTTAAGTTACCGTTAATGTGTGTCTTAGTCCATTTAGTTAGTCTGGTCGTACTTCCATGTTGTAAAGCCGTGAGCGTTTGTTACTGCACTTTCCTTTTTACTAAGAGAGCAGTAAAAGAGCATTTAGTTAGCAAATGTCTTATCCTTTTTCTTTATTCTCTTCTCCGACGCTACAGTATGTAGCGAATATTAAAAAGATGTTGAAAACTTAAATAAACCATGTTAAA
The DNA here is from genome assembly GCA_036984385.1 of Crenuchus spilurus. Lineage (NCBI taxonomy): Eukaryota > Metazoa > Chordata > Actinopteri > Characiformes > Crenuchidae > Crenuchus > Crenuchus spilurus. The sequence goes on from BRDA01060675.1 coordinate 20,216, forward strand.
CATAGATCATGTTCTTCTTGAGTGATTTACATATTCAACTGAAGTACGGAACATCTCTCCAGAAGACACGAAAGATGTCAGAAGGACTACAAAAGAAATATCTATAAATGAAAACTATTTAATCTGCTTCCCGTCGCTGTATTCCTGGTAAAATGCATCTAGCACTGGAAGCGTGGATGCAGCGAAATTTCTCATCAGGGGAAAATCCCCCGTTTGGATTCTAGGCCAGACTAAGGTGTTTGGCGCGTTTTTTTGTGTTTTAAAAAAAAAAAAAAAAAAAAAAAAAAAAGGTCAGGTGTTTTTTAGAGGGTCGGGCGGGGATGATCACCAATTCTTTTTTTTTTTACTTGGCCTTATTTAGATTTAACATAAGAGGAAATACATTAGAATCACTTTGTACATTTAAATTTTTCCCTGATGTCAATTTATCAAATTTGGATGGTTTTATGTCCCAAAAACAAATCTAATTCATTTTAACATATCTTTACCCTTAAGAATTAGACAGCTTGCTTGTTGCTATGCATTTAACAATTTACAAACATTAGTATTTATTATCATTACTAATATTACTTCACCTAGACAGTCTTTTCTCACCTTGCACCTAAAATACACTCGTACTCGGCCAGCTGCCTCATAAACGTTTTGTTGGGTTGTGCTACGCCCCTCTTCTGTTTGACAAAATCATTTGCCTTCTCTAGTGACCAGCCATATTCTTTCATAGCATAGGCGATGACTGTAGAAGCTGAACGACTCACACCCATCTTACAGTGCACCAGACATTTGGAGTTGTCCTTTCTGTTACAAGGCAAGGTAAGGCAAGTTTATCTATATAGCAATTTCATACACCATGGTCATTCAAAGTGCTTTACAAATTAAGAAATAAAAATAATACATGGGTAAAATTAAAAGAATAATCAAACAATTTAATATAAAACAGAGGTAAATCAATATAAAACTTAAAGGATAAAAGTAAAACATGAGAAAAACAATAGATTTAAAACAGAAATCATTTAGTATACAGGTACAGATAATATTTACTGACATGGTGGTGGTGTGTAATGTGTGTTAGATTGGATACATAGCAGAACTGCTGATGTTTTTAAACACCTCAGTGTCACTGCACAAGTGAAAAAAGTGCACCAACCAGCCAACAGTGTCCTGTGAGCACCAATGAAAGATTAGAGGATGACCAACACAAACTGCGCAGCAACAGATGAGCTACTGTCTCTGACATTACATCTACAAGGTGAACCAACAAGGTAGGTGTGTCTAATAGAGTGGACACAGTGTTTAAATCTTAAGCAGCGCAGCTGTTTGATCCACTTTAACACACACTACACATACAAAAAACACCACCACCACATCAGTGTCACTGAGAATGATCCATTTGCTCTGTAGTGGTCCTGTCAGGGTCCTGATCAATGAAGAACACAAAGTGACCAAAGTACACAGAGAAACAGATGGACTACAGTCTGTAATTGTAGAACTACAAAGTGCACCTGTATGGTCAGTGGAGCTAAAATTACCAATGAGTGGACATGGCTTCAATTGTGTTATGTAAATGCATAAAACATTCTAGTGTGTGAAAGGACACTCACTTGGCTCTTACTATGAAGTTGTAGGTCTCATTCCAGTGAGCCAGCAGGTCTGTTGCCTCATCGTCATAGACGCTAACATTGTAATAGCAAAACGTTCCCGGAAAAAAGTTGTCAATCTCCTTTGTGACATTAAGGATATAACCAATCCTGGATCGAAGTACACAAATGTCAGGATTTATTTATTTTAGATATGACTAAAACAGAAGCACTCTTTTCACTGTGTGTTACAAAAAAACAGACCCGCACTCTCTGAGCTCCTCAAGGTTGGAAGCATTCCACTCTGAGCCCTGAAATGAAGAAAGAAAAATTCTCAGTTTTAACAGGCTCAAGGTAACAGCTGAAATTCCATAGCTGCCAACACATTTTACTGACTCCCATTATTGTTAATTTAATTATGAGGTAAACTCATATTTAATATTCATTACACATACAGTGTCATATTTCAAGTCTTTATTTGTTTTAATGTTGATCAGTATGTTTATCCCTCAAGAGTTGGCTAATCAATCAAGCACAGTAATATTATGGTCAGTAGTAGTTCCGACACTGTGGCGGCTGGAAAAAGAAATGGGCATCTCCATCAAGCTTGTCAGCAGATGGAAGCATGAAGTGCTCTAAAATATCATGGTACACTGCTGTGTTGACTCTGGATTTCATACAGTGAACCAACATCAGCACATGACATGGCACCCCAAACCTTCACAGACTGCAGAAACGTCACACTGAACTTCAGACACCTTGAATTCTGTCTCTTCACCCAGACTTCAGGACCTTGATTTCCAAATGTAATGCAAAATGTTCTTATCTGAAAAGTGGACTTTGGACTACTGAGCAATGACCAGTCTCTAGTTGTAGCATGAGAAATAACATGGTAATTATACTATTTGAATAGGCATTAACTTACAACTCCAAATTAAATAATTTGAAATTCTGGATTTCTGGATTTTCATGAGCTGTAAGTCATAGTGATCAACATTAAAACAACAACAAAAGAGTCTTGAAATATGTCACTTTATGTTAATGAATATAAAATATATGTCAGTTTTTAAGTTAAATCATAAAACAGAAATAAAATGGAAAAGCCGCTGAATTGTGGATACACTTGGCTGTTTTATTGGTTAGATTTGTATTTTTTCATATTTCTTTCAGCATAAGACAGTGTGATGAAAAATCACACTTTCATGATTTATATTTTTTGATGGAAGTATGTTTGTTTCAAATGTTTCACAACTATTACTCTAATTCAGACATATCTGAAATAAATGTCAGGTATTTATCAGACTAGCTACTTTGATATGTGTATATATTTCTTTAGTGAACACTGATGCCAAAAAGATCATTTTAAGAATTAAAAAAATAAAATGTTTTACAGTGTTTGGATTTTTGTTGTCATTGAATGAACATGATGACTGAAATAACAGAAATTACCTAAATTTACTATTATAAATTATATTATATGAATTGTAAATTTACTATTTTGATCAGAAATCATTTTGTTGATATAAGAAGCAATTTATCTTCCAACAGTAATGAGAGAGCAATATGCTAAAAAGCAGTGAAATCTGAAAACTCAAACTATGTAAACATGATCGAAGATCAGCGTGGCCTTGTCCATCTGGCCCAGGATGAGCAGCATTTCATTGTCAATGAACTCTTTGTACTCTCGCAGGTTCCAGCTCATGTGCTGCTCCAGTTCGTTTCGAATCTGAGGACAGAGCGTAGATTTGATCACCAGATGATAGCAGCCTTAATAATAATAATCCAAGGATTATTCCTGTGACATTTTTGTGAATATGCCAAAAACAGAATTAACTGCTGTAGCATGAAAATCATTTACCGTCAGTCCAGCCCTACAAGCACAAAAAAGTAACCTGTCCAGGAACACTAATAAAACATATCAGCTAATACCCAACTGAGAATGATGCGCTTATATTTCAAGTTCACAATGACACAGACCTCAGAGGCCTAAAGCTACTAATCTATAAAGACATGAACACCAAGGAATCACCAGATGAAAATGCTTAAGTAGAAAAGATTATATGAGAAACCCAGAAAAAAATGTCTTACCTCCTTCGAGGTGATGTTCTCCAAATCCTGGAATGTCATTATACTTCTCAGTTTGGTTCTGATCAAGCACTCTGTTCTTTCTCTTTCAGCTGGCCTGTTAATAACATATAACCACCTTACGTTTGCGTGACTACTTAAATATTAATAGTAGAACGTTTGGGCATTTTTTATTGGCATTTTGAAATGCAGCTAATTCAAATAAATTCTATATGACAACTAAAATACAGATAGCGCGAGTTACTCACTCACCTACATGAACATTGATGTGCACATAAAATGTTTGATATACACACCCCTCAATGTACTGGAACAGTGAGGCCAATTCATGTTTTTTTTTTTTTTTTTTTTGCTGTAGACTGAAAACATTTGGGGGTGACATTAATATATTAATATCAGACAAAAAATATACATTTCAGCTTTTATTTTAATGCATTTACATCTGGATTTGATACATAGTTCAGAAGACAGCACCTTTTATAACTCCCTGGTTGTTCCGTCTCAAGAAGCAAAAAGCCTTGGTGTGATGCTAGACGACCAGTTTTCGTTTTCTACTTACATTACAAACTTGATTGCAGGTTCCTCCTCTTCAACAGTCGATGGATCCAACCCTTTCTAAATCAGAATGCCACCCAGGTGCTTGTCCAGTCTCTTGTCATCTCAAAACTTGACTATTGCTACTCGCTCCTGGCTGATCTTCCTATGCGAGCCATCAGGCCCCTGCAGCTGATCAGGAATGCAGCTGCTCGGCTGGTCTTCAGTAAGCCCAAGTTATCCCACGTCACTCCACTGGTGCGTTCACTTAGCTGGTTTCCTGTAGCTGCTTGCATCAGATTCAAAACCCTGATGCCTGCCTACAAAGCAAAATATAGACCAGCTTCCCGACCTAATGGCAATGGTCAAGTTTCAAGAATAAGATATAGAAACAGCAGGAAATCAAACAGATAAAGAACAATAAGTACAAACACCGAATAAAAACACCAGGAAGACAAGAAGGCAAACAAATCTGAGCGAGAAACTGAATCAAATGATCAAGAACAATCCAAATGTCAAAAACCAGAGAGAGAATAAACTAGAACAGTACCAGGGAATAATACATGGGTGAAAAGTAGACAAAGCAGTCGGTACACGAGAATACAAGACCCACTAAAAAGGTGTTAACAGCAATCCTAGATTCTATTGGCATTACCCAACATATACTGTTTCAGAATCTACACATTATTGTAATCATACCCTGGATCTAGTTTTGACCCTGGGAATTAACTTAGATAATGTAAATATTCTTCTTCAAATTCCAGCACTCTCAGATCACTATCTAATCTCTTATGAGCTACATCTCAGTCATAATATATGCGAACATCCAAATACCTTCCAGACGTATCAATTCCAGTTTACTCTTCATTAAGCCCAATGGAAGTAGAAAGACTGACTGTTTAGGAAATACTTTCAGTTCAACATTAGACTTTGTCACCCCTTAAATATAAAAAGTTGAGACAACAAAATCTTGCCCAATGGTATAATGATCAAACTCATACCTTAAAACAAGTAGTTCGGAAACTAGACAGTTAAATGGTGGTCAATTAAACTAGAAATATTCCATTGTGCCTGGAAAGACAGCTTTACTGAGTATAGAAAAACTGCCCAATGGTATAATTGTAATAATGAAAACTCGCAGCTTAAAACAAAGAGTATGTAAACTAGAGAGGAAGTGGTGGTTAACCAAACTAGAAATATTCCACTTTGCCTGGAAAGACAGATTTACTGAGTGTAGAAAAGCACTCAATAAAGCATGCTCAGAATATCTGGTATCACTGATTGAAACCAATACAAAAAAAATCCCACAGTACTTGTTAGTGTGATTTCTAAACTTACAAAAATCATGCAGACATGGAACCTTGGATTCCTTAATGGACTTTTTCCTGAAGAAAATTATTGCTTTGCCAAACTCTACAACCTTCACACTTGATGCAATTCCCTCCAAACTGCTTAAAGAAACACTCAGTAACAATCAAACCTTTCTCGACAATAGTAAACTCATCCCTTAGCTTAGGACACATACCCAAAGCTTTTAAATTATCCATTCATCCATCCATCCATCATCTTCCGCTTATCCGTTGTCCGGGTCGCAGAAATAACAACCCAAACAAAGAAGACCAGACGTCCCTCTCCCCAGCCACCTCTTCCAGCTCACATGGGAGGATTCCAAGGCGTTCCCAGGCCAGTCCTCACTCGTGAACAAGACCCCAAGATACTTAAACTCCTCCACTTGAGGAAACTGCTTTTAAACTAGCAGTTATTAAACCTTTGATTAAGAAATCAAATCTAGATCCTAATATATTGTCCAATGCAGATGATAAACAACTTATACCAGCTAACACAAAAATAATGGCTCAACCTGATGACAGGATCAGATTAAAGAAAATAGAGGACTGTGCAAAAGATGTGAAATGCTGGATGTTGGATAAATTGCTCCTTCTAAATAGTGACAAAAGAGAGGTTCTTCTTTTGGGCCCAAAGACCATGAGAAATAAATGATCAGACTTTGGTGAAATCTGGCTAAGTTCACTGTTACACCTGACTTAGTAGCAAAAAATCTTAGGGTCATAATTGACTCAGATTAATAATTTGACCAACACATAGCTAATACTACCAGAACAACTATTCTACATCTCCGTAATATTTCCAAGCAAAGAAATGCCTGATCCCTACAGGATGCAGAAAAATTGGTACATGTGTTCATTATTTCAAGGCTAGATTACTGCAATGCACTATTATCAGGATGTTCAAGCAGAAACCTAAATAAACTTGAACTCGTTCAAAATGTGGCAGCCAGGGTTCTTACTAAAAAAGAAAAATGTATCATATTAGCCAAATTCTATCAGCACTACACTGGCTTAAGGTTAAATACCGAACTGATTATAAAATTCTTTTAGTGACATGTAAAGCCTTACATGGGCTCGCCAACGAGGATATTCTATTTTCTATTATGAACCATCTCTTTTAATAAGATTACAGAATGCTGGCTTTTTGATACAGTGGCATTGGAAGTTTCGGAAGCCTTTAGAATTTTCTATATTTCTGCACAAATTTGACCTAAAACATCATCAGATTTTCACACAAGTCCTAAAAGTAGATAAAGGGAACCCATTTAAACAAATGACACAAAAATATTATATTTGGTCATATATTTATGAAGGGAAATAATCCAATATGACATATTTGTGAGTGGCAAAGTTATGTGAACCTCTAGGATTAGCATTTAATTTGAAGGTGAAATTAGATTCAGGTGAGATGACAATCAGGTGTGAGTGGGCACCCTGTTTTATTAAAAGAACAGGGATCTATCAAAGTCTGCACTTCAGAACACCTGTTTGTGGAAGTGCTTCATGACATGAACAAAGAAGATTTTTGAGGACCTCAGAAAAACAGTTACTGATGCTCATCAGACTGGAAAAGGTTAATCTCTAAAGAGTTTGGACTCCACCAATTCACAGTCAGATTGTGTACAAATGGAGAAAATTCAAGACCATTGTTACCCTCCCCAGAAGTGGTTAACCAACAAAGATCACTACGAGAGTAACAGTCACCGAGGTCACAAAGGACCCATGGGTAACTTTTAAGCAACTGAAGGCCTCTCTCACATTGGCTAATGTTAACGCTCATGAGTCCACCATCAAGAGAACACTGAACAACAATGGTGTGAATGGCAGAGTTGCAAGGCGAAAGACACTGCTCTGGAAAAACGTTTGCTAAAGATCACATGGACAGGCCAGAATGCTATTGGAAGAATGTTTTGTGAATGGGTTAGACCAAAATACAACTTAATATACAATACAACAAAGGAAAACACGGCATTCCAGCATAAGAAGCTTATCCCAACTGTAAAACATGGTGGTGGTAGAATCATGGTTTGGGTCTGTTTTGCTGCATCTGGGCCAGGATGGCTTGCCATCATTGATGGAACAATGAATTCTGAATTATATCAGAGAATTCTAAAGAAAAATGTCAGGACATCTGTCCATGAACTGAACCTCAAGAGAAGATCGGTCATGTAGCAAGACAACGACACTAAACACACAAGTTGTTCTACCACAGAAAGAACAGTTACCGGAATCATTTATTTGCAGTTATTGATGAAAAGGGGGTTCACAGCAGATACTGAAAGCAAAGGCTCACAAATATGTCATATTGGATTATTTTCCTCAATAAATAAATGACCAAATATAATATTTTTGTCTAATTTGTTTAACTGGGTTTTTTAAAATCTACTTTTAGGACTTGTGTGAAAATCTGATGATGTTTTAGGTCATATTTATGCAGAAATATAGAAAATTGCAAAGGGTTCACAAATTTTCAAGCACCACTGAAATTCCCAGAATTCAGAAGTCATCAGCAGAGGGAAGTGCCTTTTCTTCTACAGTACCTCAACCAGGGCTGGTGTGACTACATGCTCTGTGGAGCCTCATTTGGAGAGTGGGGAACCACTTAAACCTTCGCTGCGAAACCCATCCCCCCTTAACCAAGACCAAGAGTAAAATATGAGCAAAAATGGTTTTTTTGCGTGTGCATCAGCCTGCCGAACAATGATGGCCCAACCCATGATGGACTTTGATCTAACATGGAGAGAGGTGCGTGGCAGAGACTTGTGTGTGGGAGGGAGGCAGGATGGGGGCACACAAAGCATTTGTGCTTAGGGCACCAGGATGCCTAGCACTGGTACTGACCTCAACTCTGGAATAACCTCCCAAGACAACGTCTGGGACTCAGCCACAGTCTAAAACTTTAGATCTAGGTTGAGAACTTATCTGTTTAGTTTAGCCTTTGGCAGTTAGTGCTTTATGTTATAGAAAGGTTGCAGATCTAGGGGTTTACTTTAAATAGGAATTTATAGTAAAGTGAAATGCTTGGCGTCACATGTAATCAGTTAGGTTTATTGATGGTGGAGCGGGAGAATGACAATGTCTCAGGGAGCTTCCAGGTCTGTTTACTTTCTGGCCCTCTCCTTTTAGGTATGCTGTTATAGATAGTCTACTAACTATTATACCAAAATACACTATAAACCAAAACAGAATTAATTACATCTCTGTCCCAAATTCCAAATGAGTAACTGCCCACTGGTCTGGCCCGACACTGATGGAAGATTGAATCTCAAATCAAATCAAATTTATTTATAAAGCGCTTTTTACAACTGAAGTCACAAAGCAGCTTTACAGCTTAACTTGACCTAGTGGTGCGTCTCAGGTAAGTCAATTGGCTGGCATTATGTCATTGTTAAAACAATTGACTATTCCTTTGCAATTTATTATCACACTTGTCGGGAGTTTATCTACACCCAATGTTGATGTAATCGGATGAAGACTCTATGGGGAGTTCAAAAGACTTCATGAAAAATGTGTGAAAATTTGACAACTTACAATATGGCTGACTTCCTTTTGGGCGGAGCTAATAATAGCCAATGGCTATTACATGCGACAACATAAGATCTATGTTTCTACCAAATTTCAAATATTTTGGATAAGGTCTGCATATTGGACAAAAAAACGACCACTGCCTACATTTGGGGGGGACTAAGGAGCTTGTGGACCATACCCATGTCCTTTCTCTATGGAAATTTAATGTAATTTTTCCGGAGTTCTGTAAACTTCTTGAATTCCATAAGATAAAGGGACGTAGTGCCCTCGCACGCGGTCGCACTTGGTGCAAGTCATACCCGGTGCAAGCCATACCCAGGTCAAACCTAGAGACATGGAGACCTGTGAAGTTTTGTTTTCGAACATCATACGGTGTATCACAAAAGTGAGTACACCCCTCACATTTCTGCAGATATTTAAGTATATTTTTTCATGGGACAACACTGACAAAATGACACTTTGACACAATGAAAAGTAGTCTGTGTGCAGCTTATATAACAGTGTAAATGTATTCTTCCCTCAAAATAACTCAACATACAGCCATTAATGTCTATTATGGTGGTTTAGACATAAATGGCTGTATATTGAGTATTTATATGTAAGTATTTCAGGCACTCTGTATAGTTAACCTGATTCATGTGAGGATCAGGGGCGGTACTAGGGCCAGGCTACAGAGCTATAACCCTGGGTCTTTTCTCAATAGCTCCAGATCTTACATCCAACCAAGAACTGATCAACCAACATCCTCCCCTCCTTCTGCCCCTCTGAACGTGACTGTTCATGCGCACCCCAACCTCTACCCCACACTGGACGACAAGCTAAGCTCACCTGAAAACTTCGAAGACAAAATTGCTAAGTTGGCAACAGTTGAGCTTAGCCTAGCCTAGCTTCCTTTTTGATTACATCACCATTCACCAATGTAGCCAGGCTACAGGGGTGATTGTGCTTAGCTCTGCTTGAAAGCATTGAACTGACTGCAGCGTCCTGTGAAAAAATTCCTGTCAGTGACCGATGCTATCATATCAAAATACTGAAACATTATCATGATAAATACCGATATCAAATTATTGTCCAGGCCTATATCAAACCCAAATGTTTTAAGTCAAAAGGGATTCTGTTCCAACACATTTGAAGGCAAGTGTATGTCATTATATAAATAGCAGTAGTGATATGGTTTCTACTTTCTATAGGCCAAAAGACAACTTCACAATCACTCACTGATCAGAGAATAAGGTTGGCGAGTCGGCTCTGGTGGTCTCCAGATCAGTCATGGCATTCCACTCGTTGATGCAGCTTTGTTCAGAGGAAATGCAGCTTTCATAGAAGCCCATCCATATAAGTGCCTTACCACTGGGGAAGTAGTTATATTGGCGGGAAACTTCACAGGCTTTGTGTAGTACCTGCAAAGCTGACCTGAGAGTGACAAGAAATGGGGATTAACATTTAAAAAATTATGCTCATGAATGTATCGCGTAGGAACGTTTAATATAAATGTATATGTAGAAATGTTATAGTTATTTATATATGAGATTAATCAGAATGCATTTATTTATTTCAGTAACATTATTTTCACTGTGCACTCAGGGTTTACATGAATGGTGTATGATGTATCTTCTCTTCTTTTAGTAATGTATATAGAACATGATGGAACAAAGTCAACATTTTTAATACTTTTTCTTTCAATCTATCATTTTCAAAAAAAACAAACAAACAAAAAAAAACACTTTCTCCTCTGGTGGCTGATTTATTTCTCTCAAACAGGAACTCATAGATACCTGAATGGACAAACTAAGACAATGTGTTCAATCAACCAAAGCAAAAAAATATTTAACCAGTCCTGGTTCAGAAAAGATATCAAAACATGGAATACAGTGAAAAAGTTCATTTGTTTTCATAATTTATTTCAAAAAGGTAAACTGATGAATATTTCATATTCTTTACAGATAAAGTGACATATTTCAGTCCTTTTTTGTTTTATTGTTGATCAGTATGACGTCTAGCTCAGGAAAATCAGAAATCCAGAATTGCAAATGATTAGAATATTTAATTTGGAGTTTGAGTTAATTACTACTCAAACAGTATCAACATTAAAACCAAAAAAGACTTGAAACATGTCACTTTACTTGTAATGAATAAAAAGGACAGTTTACCTTACCTCACGTTTTCACAATATTTTCATTTTTGGAGATGCACTAGAATAACTGAATCAGCCATTTTGAAGCTGTTGTAAAATACTTAATACAGTGGAACCTCAGTTATTGTTTGCCCTGGTTATCGTACAAATTCGGTTATCTACTTTTTTGGGGGAAATTTTGTCCCAGATATCATTCAACCGCCCGGTATTTGTCAGTGTGCCAATGTGACTCGCTGCTAATTTTGAAAAAACAAAGCCTTTATCACTCACCCATGCATTTTTCGTTCATTCTGGATTTGTTTCTCATTGATATTGCTCAAAGCAAACAAACATTTCACACTAAAAAGACGGCGCACAGCGCCTGAAAATGGGTGTGGCAGCAAATAGGACTCCATCCTTCCAGAGCGAAATTTAGGTCAAATATTAAATGTCTCCCTACACCCTCCATAGAGCACAGTCGATCATAAAACATGGTTATTGCACTCATTTTAATTTTTAGTGAGTTCTAAGGTTGAAGTTTTCCTGTCAGATGAGTGTCTCAATTACTGTCTGTTATTAGTTTTACTATCTGTGATAGTTTTACACTATGTAGGGAGTATGGCATTACTTTAGGACACTGCCCAAGCTCCTCTACTTGACTGACACAGACAAAGCTCTGTTTACAAATGTGATGCACATAAATGGGTCAGGAATCCATACTTATATTTCTTTCATTTTAATGTCTAAATGGGGACTTCCAAGTGTTTACAGAAACAATAAAACAATTTAATAAATAACTTTTAAATATCAGTTTTTATTTTAGTTGTGTGTTAATAGTAACAATTAACATTCATTTTACATTTATTATTGTAGGTAAATCATAAATCTAACTTATTATTTACAAAGATTTAAATATAATTGCAGCTTTACAGCCAACTGTTGCAACAGGAATAAATTAGTCAAAACTTTGGCAAGATAAAGTGTTTATTTATAATAATATTCAGAGTCTAATCTATTATTTACAACAATACTGTATAAAGCATCATTACAGCATTTTCAAAGTTCCTCCGCAAGGCCATGTATGAAGTCTTTCCTTTTCTCTGTAGACCCGGGGCATGGAAAGAGGATGGAAATCTGGAATGCTTTTACATAACAGAAATTAACTGATAACCCTGTAATGGTTCACAAAGGGTGTGGGGGGGGTGACCTCTAGAACAAAATTTTTCAGTTTTCCCATTGTTAACTGGATTTACAATATTTATTATGGGAAATATTGCTTCAGTTATCATCAAGACTTTAGAATGGATTAATGACGAATATTGACGTTCCACTGTACACATGCTAGAACTGGACATCTGACCACAAATCAACTGAATTGTGTACCAAATTACCACCAAATTACACTGTTTTGAAGAACTGTTCATTGCAACAATAATTAATAATAAATTAATTTAATTAAATTAATTTTGTAAATAATAAATACATCATTTACAAAATGTATTTAAGAATTGTAATTATTTGTAGCATTTATAAATGTAAGAAGATACTCAATATTGTGTGCCACAGTGATTTAACTATGATTAAGGGGGATATGATGTTTAGTTACAGCTTCAAATGCAAAATGCACACCTAATTGATGTGATATGTGCACAGCCTTGCAGTTTACATTTAGAACCATAAACCAAAAGGATTTAAAAGTGAACCATGAGATCAAAAGAGCTTAGTCTTTCTCATGAAAAACACTCACTGAACATAGGTCAGTTACATAATACAGAGATAACATACCACATGGCCTGCACGGACACAGGCTTGAAGACATGAGACCTTCCAGCCGTGCTGATGCTGAAGCCTCTGTGGATGGCAAAGAGGAGCAGATGATTGTGGAGCACATACTATAAGTCTTATTCATAAATCCTTTGGTCAGACATCATGGACACACTGACTCCCTTAACACATCTATGAAAAAATTTAAACTACAAGACAGTAAAACTTTCCTCCTGTAAAGTAACAGGCATTAGCTCAAGGGTCACATGCACCACCATCACTATTAAAGTGCTGTTTCACAAAGTCACCAGCAGTGGGCTTCTGAAACAACCCTTTTCGTAAATGTACTGCAAGAATAACTGTAAATATGGCTATTTTTAATTAATGTCAGGTTCATTTGAAAAACCCTTTGATAAAATTTTACATTTCATGTTGATTCATTTCTTTATGTGATGAAAAAGATTAATTTATGTGTCTTTCATTATCTTTCATCCTTAATGTCTTTAACATTGTATGCAAATTTGAAAGAGGTCATTGTAATGCTTAGAGTCTAGAGGTGTGAACCTGCTGAACCTTGCTATAGTAAAGGCTGAACTTTGATTAAACTATGTTGTAATGGAAATTATAACTCTGCTTCAAGGGAAGATTCGGCAGTTTGAGTGACAGGTGATATGACGGAGAGTCTTTGTTTATTAAAAGAGTGAGAAAAGGTGAACTACAGAAGAGAGTTGTGTGATTTCCAAATGGCCAAGAGCTGCTCAAGGCCATTGTTTTTTTTTATCTCATGATCAAACCAGCTTGTACACCAATATTTACTAAGAACAGAAACATCTTAAAAAAACATCTTAGAAAAATCTCTAGTTGGGGAGGGCACAGAGCAGCAGATGTAAATAACTGTGGTTCCATTGGACAGTTTGGATAAAAAATAATAATTATGACGTAAAATTTGGGTATAAGTAGAGGGGCTTTTGAAGCGTGTTTTTAGAGGAACTCTGAAGGCTCTCAATGTAACACCTTGACTTCTCATTTTACAAGCAAGAAATAAAGACTGGACCCTCTCCTCCACAAACAAATGTGTCTCAAGGCTCCTTTATTTTTCTACTTTGATTTTGTTTGATAGTTAGACAGTGAAGTACTGATACAGGTTGAAGGTTAACACGTGGTTCTGAGTATCAACACTTTTTAGGATTTTTTTTCTGAAAGAACACCATCAAACAGATCTTCATAACACTTCACATTTTTAGTTTAAACTGCTGGATGATGTGCAGTTTTTTGTTATCTATAGTTTCTTAAATTTTATGACAAAGAAAGAGTAATGACAAACTTCAACATGTTAACTGGGAAAATGCTCAACATGTTCTTCACATTTTTTTAGTTTTGCCTTTTTGACATTTATAAATGTGATGTAAATTTACAGATTTGAGTATCGAAATATGTTTCCTGAAATCGAATGAATTCTCAAAAACACAGTATTTATTCTTAATTAGTAGTTCATATGTAACGACTGGTGGTTCTTTTTGTGTTGCGTTTAAACCACTAACAACAAGGTGGCAGTGTTGTAATCTATTTTCAGCCATTAGACTGTTTGATGATGTGTGAAGCGAACAGTCAGGGGTTCCTTGTAGTTGATTGTAATGCCTGGGTCACACTACATGACTGGTTGAGCTGTAAGATTGTGAGTCTTTCAGTTATTGTGGCTTTCACACTACATGACGTGTTGGCAACACAAGATCATGAACTACGCAATTTTTCATCTCAGAGTCCTGGCTGCTCTTCAAAAACATGATCTTTCACCAGAACAGAACAACTGTCATTCTGGATATGAGTGTGCAATACAGTGCGCTGGCTTTGAGCTGGAATACAGTGTGCTAAAATCATGTAGTATGAACTAGGCATAAGGTAATGAAAGAAGTGTGAGGCTGTAGTTATGAGGATCATTTCCACAAGCGCTTTATTAATAAATGACCTCAAAAAAAATACTGTACAAACAAGAAAATAAACAAAGAGTAAAGGTAGTTACAATTTTGACACTTTCTCAGTGCATACAAAATGGATAGGATGGATCCTTGCTACTGCCACTGCTAGAGAACTTAAAGATAATACAAATACCTCTGCCTTAATCCTGTTCCTCTTTGCTCCATACTGTATTCTGTGTTTTTTCTCACTCTCTTGCCTCTACCATTACTGCCCTCTTTCATAAGACTTGGCCCCTGCCCCTTCTGGACTAAATCAACTCTCTAAAGACTCTCTAAATGGGGATTGTCTTAATACTAGTGGTGGGGCGACGCGTCGACATATTCGACGTAATCGACTTCAAAAATATGTCGACGCGTTTCCAAGATGGCCACACCCACTAAAAACATGGATTTCTCCAGGGAGCAGGCTGTGGACAACTCGCACACGGGCATTTTAAGTGTGGTTGTACTTTGGACAGAGACCGAACAATGTGGTGCTATGTAAGCTTTGCCAAATGGAGATGGCAGCAGACCGCTATGCACGAGCACCTGAAACGCAAGCATCCCGGAGCGCTTCGTCAAGACGGCGTCGAGACACCACCTTAAGTTCTGTTTATTTGTTCTCTCCACCCTAGCATTATATATTAAACATATTAGCATGTGTTGCTAATGTGCACGTTAGTAGTAGTCACTATAAAGTAGTCACCTTTACTGCTATCAGGGCCTGAATTTCAGTGCGGGAATTGCGCACTATTTATTTGATTTCTGCAATTTTAGCCTTAATAATGCGGGAAACTCCCGCAAATAATTACAGTGAAAACGTTCAGCGAAACATTCGCTCGGTTTGGATTGAACATTCGCTCGGTTTGGATTGTGAGACGGGCGGATGGTCGGGCAGACCTACTTCCGTACTGGACGCTGCACTAAGCGCGCTCACTCTTCCTCTGCCTACAGAGCTACGAGAACCTTCTGCTTTAGAGGCGTTTCTCTCAACTTTCAGAACCAACACAGTCACTGATAAGAACTTGTGGCACGCAAACACAGAGCACTGGCTAAAACGCAAATCTCCATCGTCTGACATTGAACCCGCTCAAAAAATAGCACCACCAGAATCTGACTCCCCTTCGCGTGCACGAGCATCACACAGCAGTGCAGAGCACATCGTACTCGCTGTTTCTGTTGTTTCTGTATTTAAATAACTATTTTTATTGTCATTACGTTCACAGAAAACAACAGAACATCTCATAAAGCACTAGCTGTGTTATATTTAACAAACAGAAGTCCAAATAAATCCATATTATTAGAACGTTGTTAAAACAAAATACACAACAGAGATTCTGCTACAGCTCCTAACATCATCTCGTGTTATTGGTCTAAATTCAGTGATTTGCATCTTTTCAGAAAAAATTATACGCTATTTCAATGTTCTCTGACCCAGAGCTGAGTTATAAACACATCAAGTGTGCTTACACAGTAAATCTGCCAGTGTTAAATCAACACTATTAGAGTTAAATTA
>BRDA01060676.1:0-11141 GCA_036984385.1 Crenuchus spilurus
CAAGACGTGGACTGGATTATCAGGTGCTAGCCTGCTACAAGCAACCAGAGACAGATGGCATTGGAGAGAAGTGACTCGTCTGTGCAGCCTACAATTGCGATGCGATGACGGCGTGAGACATGACATGACATGACATGACATGCTTCTTCACAAACGGTCAGTTCTGAAATTATCACATTATCACATTAAAAGTTTTTGTTAAAATAAATTTTTTATTTTTAAGTTTTTGCCCATTTTTATCCCCTTCCCAATGTAGTAGTAGCCAATTAGCCCCTCAGTTAGGACACTACCCATCACTTTTTGCAATGTCCCTGACTCTAGGAGTGTGAAGACAAGCACAAGCCTCCTCTGTTGCGTGTGTTGCGGCCACCGCCTCTTTTTGAACTACCGCTTATACACCGTCACTGGGGAGTCAACGCACTCAGAGGAAATCGCAGGATTCCCAGCTCCAATTGGACCAATCAGTAAACACCTGAGCCAGCGGACATTGTAGTGTGAAAGTGATAGGGAGAGAGAGCGCCATCTACCCGCCCAGAGAGAGCACTGCCAATTTTTGCTCTCTTGGGCCCCGGCTGTTGATGGCAAACAGCATGACCGGGATTCAAATTCACGATCCTCTGGTCATAGTGTCAGCGTCTTAGCCTGCTGAGCCACTCAGGTCCCCATATACATTTTTTTAAATGTGACACTGGATATTTTGCCTACTAAAATCCGCCCAAAATCTGATATTCTGATACTTTTATGTGCATGCTAAAATGCTTAGAGATATTGTGATCGTACTGACTTTTTGCAGTTCTGACTTTTTGATGAGAAAAGCCGAGGGAATGCTGGGAATTCAGCAGAAGATTGAGCTGTATATTTCTGACTTGTGTGATAATCTTTGTGTCATCGCTGGAGAGAGAAATAGAGAATCTGTAGATCCCTGCAGATATAAAAGTCGAGGAGAATTTATGGCAAACAGGTTGAGAATTTCTGGCCTTATCACAGTGATGGGCTTCTTCTGCTCTGTTCTTGCCTTTTGACCAGTCAGGAATGTCCTTCTCAGAACCTGCACATTGTTTATAAACTGGAACAGCACATAGCAGCTTAATCTTGAATGTTTCTTTTGACATGCAAGCTTTTGTTAAATTACGTTGTCTGACGGTAAGACTGGGATGAGCAGAAGACTCCGAAATGTGTGTGGAAACGTTTAGAAGTCTGGCTTCCTTATGCTGATACTTGAGATAAGAGGCTCTGCTCATCATAGTCTCACTATACTGAAGAAATAGTGCTTTAAATTAAGGGAGGATAATACAGAGAAACTTAGAATGGACAAAATGTGACATATGGACCATAGTACACATCCTTTTCCGAAAGAATAGGAGGAGAATAAATGAATGAAGAGATCTAATCAGTTTGTTACTATAGCCGTCAATGTAGACTATCTGTAATTAAAGTAAATTTGACATTTTTATGGCAAATATAGTTGTTCGGTGTATTACTGATACTCGTGAAAAGTGTAGTTGCATCATTTATCACTATAATGTTACAACATCCTGATATAACAACAACTGTAGTGTGTATAATCTTTTCCACATTAATGATTACTTTTAAACAGTCAATACACTGAAACCCTGTGAGTTAATGTACTTCATTCATCTGGAGCTAATGTTCACATTTCATCTTTTATTTCTTTAAATTCTCTACAGCTGGAGTGAAATTCTGAGAATCCTCTTTAACCGTATCTGAACGCAGGACAGCAGAATCAGTGAGCAGGGAGGAAAACAAACGTTACGAAACGTGGGGCTTTGCGGATCCAGGAACATGTCATAAATCCAGCGTGGGCGGGGCCTCGCACGGCCCGACACGTCTGAACTTTTTACCCGGAGTTTTACAGCAGATATGCAGCCGTTCATCTTAACAGTCACCTCCACTCTTTCTTTTTTCTACATAACTCATCTGTGCTAAAAGCAGTTTTAGCCCTCATACCTCGGCCACTCTGTCCATCACATGACCAAGAAGATCTTTTAGTGAGATATGATCATAAGTAGATGCTCAATCTGCTTTCTATTATTTTTACTTGAGAATTAAGTTTCATAAAACTTAATATAACTTCATTATTTCACACTCTTAATAAATTAAGTTGCAGCAACAAATGGTAGCTTGAATGCTAATTGATAGGTGTTTATTTTTGTGACTTGTTTATTAGCTTAGATCAAACACTCCCTTTAAGTTAGATTTTGTTGGCATTGTTTCCATTTTTGGCCCCATAGAATTGGTTTTGCACATTGGACACGTCCCTAATAAATCACCACGCAAACTTTAACCCTATAGAGCTGTAATAGTATTGATTAGGTGGTTTCTAACATGTTGTGATACTGTTATCTATAAAAATGAACAGAACGGCAGACACGTGTAAGGCTACTAGCAATAAAACATCCATCCATCCATTTTTGTAGATAAAAGTGTCAGAAATGACATACAGTGTATCACAAAAGTGAGTACACCCCTCACATTTCTGTAGATATTTATATCTTTTCATGGGACAACACTGACAAAATGACACATTGACACAATGAAAAGTCATCTGTGTGCAGCTTATATAACAGTGTAAATTTATTCTTCCCTCAAAATAACTCAATATACAGCCATTAATGTCTAAACCACCGGCAACAAAAGTGAGTACACCCCTTAGTGAAAGTTCCTGGAGTGTCAATATTTTGTGTGGCCACCATTATTTTCCAGAACTGCCCTAACTCTCCTGCGCATGGAGTTTACCAGAGCTTCACAGGTTGCCATTGGAATGCTTTTCCACTCCTCCATGACATGACAGAGCTGGTGGATATTTGAGATTTTGCGCTCCTCCACCTTCTGCTTGAGGATGCCCCAAAGATATTCTATTGGGTATAGGTCTGGAGACATGCTTGGCCAGTCCATCACCTTTACCCTCAGCCTCTTCAATAAAGCAGTGGTCGTCATAGAGGTGTGTTTGGGGTCATTATCATGCTGGAACACTGCCCTGCAACCCAGTTTCTGGAGGGAGGGGATCATGCTCTGCTTCATTATTTCACAGTACATATTGGAGTTCATGTGTCCTTCAATGAAATGTAACTCCTCAAAACCTGCTGCACTCATGCAGCCCCAGACCATGGCACTCCCTCCACCATACTTGACTGTAGGCATGACACACTTATCTTTGTACTGATAAGTACTGCCACACATGTTTGAGACCATCTGAACCAAACAAATTAATCTTGGTCTCATCAGACCATAGGACATGGTTCCAGTAATCCATGTCCTTTGTTGACATGTCTTCAGCAAACAGTTTGCGGGCTTTCTTGTGTAAACTTCAGAAGAGGCTTCCTTCTGGGGTAACAGCCATGCAGACCAATTTGATGTAGTGTGCGGCGTATGGTCTGAGCACTGACAGGCTGACCTCCCACCTCTTCAATCTCTGCAGCAATGCTGACAGCACTCCTGCGTCTATCTTTCAAAGACAGCATTTGGATGTGACGCTGAGCACGTGCACTCAGCTTCTTTGGACGACCAACGCGAGGTCTGTTCTGAGTGGACCCTGCTCTTTTAAAATGCTGGATGATCTTGGCCACTGTGCTGCAGCTCAGTTTCAGGGTGTTGGCAGTCTTCTTGTAGCCTTGGCCATCTTTAAGTAGCGCAACAGTTCGTCTTTTAAGATCCTCAGAGAGTTCTTTGCCATGAGGTGCCATGTTGGAACTTTCAGTGACCAGTATGAGAGAGTGTGAGAGCTGTACTACAAAATTGAACACATCTGATCCCTATGCACACCTGAGACCTAGTAACACTAACAAGTCACATGACATTTTGGAGGGAAAATGACAAGCATTTTGGACATTTAAGGGTGTAGTCTCTTAGGGGTGTACTCACTTTTGTTGCCGGTGGTTTAGACATTAATGGCTGTATATTGAGTTATTTTGAGGGAAGAATAAATTTACACGGTTATATAAGCTGCACACAGACTACTTTTCATTGTGTCAAAGTGTCATTTTTGTCAGTGTTGTCCTATGAAGAGATATACTTAAATATCTGCAGAAATGTGAGGGGTGTACTCACTTTTGTGATACACTGTAAGCAAGTCTATTTGAGATTACTGAGCAGCTTTTGAGACATATATGAGATGATGTTTGTATGAAGTGGTGTTAGTTGGAGGCCTGAAGTTCTTGGCCTGGGCTGGTGTGACCAGACCGGGAGGGGTCTTCAGAGCGCCTGAGCGCTAAAACAACACCGCACTAGGCCGATTAGCTCCCGTGAGTGTCTTGGTGCACGACGTCGAAATTCCTTGTTTTTCGGCTTGATGAAAGCATTCCTCCATCAGAGCCACGATTCAAAAACAAATCCCGTCCACAGCAGGGGCCCCAACAGCAATGGCTTATCTTCTCCTGTCTCATCTGTACTGCTGGAGATTAAGGAGACAATGTCTTACACATTCATAATACTCACAGATCTGGATGAGGAGATTGGCTGTTCTTGGCAGCCTCCATTCCCATGTAAAGCTTTTGTGGAGTGATTTGTCTTCATGAATGTGATTAAAGAACTTTGTCTCCCAAGGATTAAGATGAGTTTATAGATCTTTATAGACTTAAATATTGGCAGCATGTCTTGAACGTTTAGATGTAAATGGTTTCGTATGAAAGGGTTAATAATGCACACGCTCTCCATGTTGACCAGTCATTAACATAAATCTGCCTCATAAATCTTTAACGCAGTCTGATTTTTGCTTCCTTGTTATCTTTATTTTGTAGCTAATGTTATTATTACCACCCCTAGTTTGGAATAAACTCAGCCAGGATTTCATGTAAGAGGGTTTATTGCATGTATAAGTGAGCACACTAGTCAGTTGTAGCAGAGTGTAAAACCATCATCATGCACAAAGGACGCGATGAGACAGATGTCCATGATTATAGGGTCCTGTGTGAAGCATGGTGGCGGTAGCATCACAGAAACCGCTAACTTAGTGAAACGTTCTAGATCCGCTGTAGTGAAGGTGTACAATCTACTTCTCATTGCCTCCCAACATAACTGTGGTGCCCCATGGGTGACTGATGCCAGAGGGTAATGATGACTCTCAACACACCTCAGTGGACCAGTTAACCTCTGTAATGAACAGGAAAGTGTCAGGGATCACCACTGAGCCAAGAGTGGTTCCCACTATTAGGTAGGTGGTCATAATATTTCAATATAATGGTGTATTATGCAATAATGATATGGAATGATATACTACACTGTCATAAAAATGTGAGCAAAGCCTGTATGCTATCAATGTTAGCATTAACTACCTATGACTCCAAACGTGTTACAGCATCCAATGAAATGTTCACTTTTCCCATCGACTCAGCAGATGAAAACAGCTGGAAGTGTTGAACGTAAGCTTAATACCATCATTGTGACTGATCTAATGGGCAAAAGGAAGGAGGGAAACATTCACACATCTCTAATAACCCTGTAATACCTGACATATCACTGGCAACACATTCAGGATTAGTCTTTATCTCCTTTAACTAATGGATTTGTTCACCATGTAGAACCTGAGCTTTCTATCAGTTTACACTCCATGCTGCCTTTATTGTTGGATGTGCTGTGTCTGAGGGACACATTCATGTCATCGTAGAAATGATTATTATTGATTTGTTTGACCTGAGTAATAATAAAAGGTCCCTAAAGCTGGACACAGTGTCCATAAGAGGACTGTTGCATTTTACATCACAATATGAGCGAGAAGACTGTCTCAGTTCTTAGATACCTCAATACAATCTTATGTATTAAAGGGCTAAGATGTAGTACACACACACACAGCTGATGATGAGCGTAAGGAGGGAAGCTCTAATGAAATACAGTCATTATTTAAACGTCCTGTTTTTAGGACGTTTACAGACGTTTCCTGCTGAGCTGCTGATCATCAGCTCTATTCAGACGTAAATGAAGCTCCTCCAACAGATGACGAGTCTGCGTAAAGAGATGATGATTAACAGTTTAAATGCACTCAAACTCTCCATGACACAAACACGCTGTTCTCTTCAGGATCTTTTGACAGATTTCATCTCAACAGAAGCTGTTTTACTGGCCATTCGCATGCTTAGATTTTCAGCCTGGAGTGACTGTTACAGACTATACTGTGCTATATTATATATCCTTATGTTATAAAACTCAGGGCTTGTCCTTCTAGAGTAAAGTGGGCGGGGCTCATTCTGTGGTCACCCACACTCAGAGTTGGAAATGGTCATTTTTGAGAGCTTTTTGATACCCCACTGTTTTTCTAGTCAAATTCTCTACTACCTTAATGTGTCGCAGACTTATTGTAAACCTGAAGTTGAATCTTAGATGGTGGATGGCCCTAACAGATTTCCCCTTCACTCATAGCTTGTATCTAAAATTGGATCACTGTCGTCCAAACCATTTGATATGGGTTAGGAATGGACTGAATATTTTGCTACTGAAATTATTTGGCCGAAAATGGCAAAAACAAACACTTGTTATACTGTTATACACACTGAAAATGGTGAATAATTTATACTGGATAATTTTTCTAGTTCCCGGCTGTAGACATAATCCAGAGTGTAAGTTCACTGCAGTAAAGTTAGTTTAATGTTGGTTTAACATTCAGAATTGTGCTTTTCCTCACCAACAAAACACAGATTCACCAACACAGTTACAGTTTGGAGACGAAATAGAAGAAGACCACAAACTACAAGCACAACCTTTACTAAACTGCACTTGTTATGATGAAGTCATAATACAGCCGCTTAGCTTTGTGTTTGTGCTCTGGCTGCAATGTTAGGGAGCATCTCACAATTTCCAGCAGAAATGTGAAGTGTTTCAGTGTCTGTAGCCAATGACACTCACATTAAACACATCCATGTGACTTACATCATTCATTTCAGACATTTTCATCATTTTGTTTCATGTTTTTATTAAATAATGGTAATAATGTAACATAAATGCATCTGTATACATATTCATATATTATGGTCCTATTTTACATACAAATATTAAAAAAATCTATTAAACCTAATGATGTCAAACCAGCTTATAAAAGTACAGACTGAATAACTACTTGAGAATAGTTTAGTTACTATTTTTAAATTTATATAAATGAAAGAGTGTTCAGCACTTACTGGTTTTTCAAACACCCTGTATATTAATTATTTAAGAAGAATGTTTTTGCAAAGAACTACAACACACGCACACACACACACACATGTTGGTGTGGTCACTTACTGTCTCTTCATCAGTCCTAGTGTGCTCCTCAGGGCTAATGAGAGCTCTATAAATTAGAGCAGTGTTTCTGAGGTAGAGAAGGGGATGTTTTATTGATGTCCATTCTCTATAATTGTAGGGTCTAATGACTAACATGACTGAGTGAATACAGAGCAATCACTTCCCTGGAGAATTCATCATGGACAAAAATGACTCGTATCTGCTATCTACCTCCAAAAGTACATAAATATGCCCTTTGACATGAAAACAATTTAAGACCAAAACAAGTTTGTGTTGAGTTAACATAGCTAATGAAATATACAGCAATAGATTAATAAACTTAAAGGATTCAAACAATTAAGAAGATTAAAGGCACTGTACACAATTTTGTTTTCTATTTGACCCAAAACAAACACACCCTTCCCTTCAGTGCTCCTGTAGAAGTTCCGCCAAGATTTGGACTTTCAGACCAAAAGAAGTGCAGTAGAACCTCAGTTATCGTTTGTCCTGGTTATCATACAATTCGGTCATCGTCTACTTTTTTGGGGGGAAATTTTGTCCCAGTTATCATTTTTTTGCCAGCAACTTGCTACTAATTTTGTGAAATACAAAGCATCCACCCACATGTTTGTCACTCACCCATGCATTCGTCATTCACTGTGACTTTTTTCTCCTTGTTTTTCATTGTTTCTCATTGATAATGCTCAAAACAAACTACAACACATCACACTAAAGTGACAGGCACGCAGCGCTACCACCTGAAAATGGTTGTGAAAACAAATATCGGCTGAGAACCCTGAGAATGGGTGTACATAACAAAGGCTCTAAAACAGAGCGTAAACCCGTAAGAGTGATGTTAAATTTATCCAATTCATTAGTCTTTTGTATTTATTCCTCAATCCAGACTGTTCTCCTCAGTAGTTCCCAGATGGTGGAACAAGCTGCCTACCACCACTAGAGCAGAGGTGTCCCTCACTGGGTTCAAGTAACTCCTAAAATCCGAGCTCTTCAAAGCTTCAAACCTGCTCTAGTGATCCCAAATACTCCCCATGAGTACTGATATGCACTCAGCATTCGATATCAAAATGTTAATTCTAGTATACTAGTACTAGTAAATACTAGTAAATACTAGTACAACTCTAGTATTTTTCGCATTTGTACTTTCTCACTATTTGGATAAAAGCGTCCGCTAAATGTAATGTAATGTAATGTTTTCTGCATGTAAAACTATAATTATTCTATATAAAATGTATTTTTATTCATATTTCAGAGTGTCTGGATTAATTGGTAGTATTAGTTCATTTCGGTTATCATCAGTGACTTTACAACGGATTAATGATGAAAACCGTGGTTCCACTGTATTGAGAATCGTTGTCATGGCACGTAATTAGCTTTAGCAAGGTTAGTGTTAGCTAGCATATGTGTTAGCAAATAGTTGCTGCTTCTAAACTGTTGATTGTAATTATCACAAAAAACAATTCTGAGCTTTTTCTGTAAATCAGCTAAAATAAATCAATATTCCACATCTATAGTGCAGGAATAGAGTAACATCTTCATCCTTCTACTGTTCAAACTGCTCAACAATGTTTACACAGGTCTTCATCTGGTCAGGAGCACCATGATCCCTCGTTGCTGATTGGCTGGTACAGTTCTGTGTTTCTTGGTCCAGTCCGGTTTGTTTGTTTCCCATTTACAGAGCCAGGGTAGAGTACAAACACCAGACTCAAAAACAGGCTGTGATCTGTGATTAAACAATCACTGAATTTGACAAAAAGCTTATTGTATTGATATTGTGTACAGTGCCTTTAATCTGAGAGAACATATCAGAGGTTCCTGATAACAGAATTCTCATTTCATGAGGATTTCTGCATATTTTTAACAGCTTGTGTTTACGTAGAACCCTGTAAATTATCCACATACAAGAAACAACCATAATATGAACAAATATCTGCCAGGATCACCAGAAAGCCCTACAAACTCCATGGCACCCAGCTGTAGCTTTCAGTCTCATACAGCACATAATGATAATAATAAAAATGAAGCAGGTGCTGAAGTGCTCCTTTAATAAGATCAACAAAGCCCAAACATCCACCAGCAGTGACCATGTCCTGGGTCATGTTCAGAGCACTTTAGTAATGCTACATCTGATTTCCCATCAGCCAGTGGCTCTCTCCACTAAAGAAGATTACTCTGCTGATGATGTCAAACCCCTCTTCTCTTCACCAACTCCTCAGAGCAAGATGGTAAATCAGTCCCAGCTCAGTCGCTCTTCTTCTCTCCCCTTCGGGTTTTTTTTTTTTTTTCATTTGCTTTTGGCTCTGATTGCTTTTGGAAATCACCACAAACATTTACAGGAACATTTAGCAGAATCTGCCTGCCAAATCTCATCCAAGCTGATATAACTCAGGATGATTTGGAAAGCCAAAGGTGAACGCTTATGTGTTCTTTTGCAACTTTAGGAAGAATAATAGTGCTGAAAGATGAGGCACAGAGGTTCCAAGGCTCTAATGAGGGAGATATCCATGTCTATGGAGTTGAGAAGGTTCCACATGGTGCTTTATTTAAGTGTGGCAGATTATTTAACGTTTATTTAAGGCCTTTTGCTTGGCTTTGGCTGTAGATTGTCTATATTGCAGTAGTTGTTTATATATATATATATATATATATATATATATATATATATATATATATGTGTGTGTGTGTGTGTGTGTGTGTGTGTGTTTACATTTATATGTTTCTTAATTTCCACAAACCCTCTGGAGGTCTTGGTTAAATTACATGTATTAAGCAAGTAATACAATCAAGCTAGCTGATGGTTTACAATACCTGCATGAAATGAACCAAAATCTATTCCTCCTTCTCTCTGTAGGTAATATATCAAAGACCTGCACTGCAGACGGCTGGACAGCCATAGACCCAAATGTCATTGCACTGAATTGCGGCTATAGCCTCAATTTCACAGAGGGTGAAGACATGGTATGTATAACTGTGTCTCTGTCACCAAACTGTTTGAGCCATCTGTCCACCATCAGTAATCAGTCCTTAATAACACTCAGGCTAATAATATATAAGACATTCTGTAATATACAGACATATGCATAAATAACACTCAGATTACTTGTTCTGTTGATTTTCTAAGAGAGATAAAAATAAGGTTGGATAGGGTAAGGCATAGTAAGGTAATGTAAGATATGTTAAGGTAGTTTAGGGTAAGGTAGGGTAGTAAAGGGTAGGAGATAAGGTAGTGTAAGGGTAAAATAGGGTAAGGTAAGGTAGAGTTGGGTAAGAAGGTAATTTAGGGAAAATTAAAGTAAGGTAACGTATGGTAGGGTATAGTTAGGTAGTTTAGGGTACATTGGGGTATGGTATGGTTAGGTAGTTTAGGGTAAATTAGGGTATGGTATAGTTAGGTAGTTTAGGGTAAATTAGGGTCTGGTATGGTTAGGTAGTTTAGGGTAAATTAGAGTATGCTAAGGTGAGGTAGTTTAGGGTAAATTAGGGTAAGGTATGGTAAGTTTTAGGTAAGGTGAGGTAGTTTAGGGTAAATTAGGGTAAGGTATGGTAAGTTTTAGGTAAGGTGAAGTAGTTTAGCGTAAATTAGGGTAAGATATGGTAAGTTTTAGGTAAGGTGAGGTAGTTTAGGGTAAATTAGGGTAAGGTATTGTAAGGTTTAGGTGAGGTGAGGTAGTTTAGGGTAAGATAAGTGAAAAGTAAGGTAAAATAGAGTAAGGAGAGGTAGGGTAGTGTAAATTAAGGTAGGGTAACCTAAGGTAGTTTAAGGTAAATTAGGGGTAAGCTATGGTAAGGTAGTTTAGAGTAAATTAGGGTAAGGTAGTTTAGGATAAATTAGGCCAAGTAAAAAAAAAAATTGGTGATCATCCTTTTTCACCAAAATTTTGGGTCGGGGGGGAGGTGTTTTTTTTTTTTTTTTT
>BRDA01060684.1:120-17323 GCA_036984385.1 Crenuchus spilurus
TTATGTCTATAAAAGGCAACTGTCCACACTCTCAATCAATCACACTCCAAAGAGCTTTTTAAGGACAACAGGGACAAAATTTTAGACCTGCACAAGGCTGGGATGGGCTACAAGACAATAGGCAAGCAGCTTGATGAGAAGGCAACAACTGTTGACACAATTATTAGAAACTGGAAGAAACACAAGATGACTGTCTGGGGCTCCATGCAAGATCTCACTTCATGGGGAAAGGATGATTCTGAGAAAGGTCAGGAGTCAGCCCCGAACTATACAGGAGGACTTGATCAATGACCTGAAGAGAGCTGGGACCACAGTCTCAAAGAGAACCATTAGTAACACACTATGCCATAATGGTTCAAAATCATGCAGGGCATTCAAGATCCCCCTGCTCATGCCAGCACATGTCCAGGCCCATTTCAAGTTCGCCAATGACCAGAGGAGGCATGGGAGAAGGTCATGTGGTCAGATGAGACCAAAATAGAGCTGTTTGGTACTCAAGTCCACTCGCCATGTTTGGAGGAAAAAGAATGCTGAGTTGCATCCCAAGAACACCATACCTACTGTTAAGCATGGGGGTGGAAACATCATGCTTTGGGGCTGTTTTTCTTCAAAAAGGACAGCAGGACTGATCCGTGTTAAGGGAAGAATGAACGGGGCCATGTATCGTGAGATTGTAAGCCAAAACTTCCTTCCATCTGTAAGAGCATTGAACATGAAACGTGGCTGGGCCTTCCAGCATGAAAATTATCCCAAATACACTGCTCGGGCAGTGACGGAGTGGCTCCGTAAAGGTCCTGGAGTGGCCTAGACAATTTGTGGAGGGAGCTGAAAGTTTGTGTTGCCCAGCAACAGCCCCAAAACATCACTGCTGTAGAGGAGATTTGCATGGAGGAATGAGCCAAAATACCAGCTACAGTGTGTGCAAACCTGGTGAAGACTTACAGGAAACGTTTAAGCTCTGTCATTGCCATGTTACAAAGTATTGAGTTGAACTTTTGTTATTGACCAAATACTTCTTTTCCACCATAATTTACAAATAAATTCTTTAAAAATCCTACAATGTGATTTCCTGGATTTATTTTCTCATTTGTCTCTCATAGTTGAAGTGTAACTATGATGAAAATTACAGACCTCTCTCATCTTTCTAAGTAGGAGAACTCGCACAGTCAATGGCTGACCAAATACTTTTTCCCCCCACTGTATATACAAACCACATTGTGTACGCAACCACATTGCATACCATAGCAACTGCCTAGCAACACCTTAGCAACCACTTAGCAACATTATAGCAACCACCACAGATTCTATAGCAACCACTTAGCAACACCATAGCAACCATCAACCACCACGGATACCATAATAACACCTTAGCAACCACATCTTAGAGATCTGTGTGAGCCATGTTAGCTGTACAACCATCCTGCATTTCCTTGAGGAAATGCACTTTTCTAGTTATATATAAAATAATTTTAATTCCAATGGTGAATGATAGTGTAAACACAAACTATTTAATTGGAAAATAAACATACAATAACATACCATATGTTTCAAAACATTCTATACATTCATCAGTTCATACAGTCCATAAATTAAAACTAAGCTGCAAAAAGGGGCTGTTCTTAATTTATTGTTTTTGTGAACTGAAAAACGTTGCAGTTACATATATTAACATACAGCAGTTTAGCCCAGTTTAGTCATGTTGAATTTATAAGGAGCCCAACCAACTTTCTATCAGCAGTCAAATGGACAGTCAGTCGAAACATAGGTCATTCACATATTTTGGTCTTAAAGGTACAGTAAGAAACACATCTCTAAACAATAAAGAGCAACTGGAAAATAATGATGTTAAAATTATATATGTCTGCGTTTGCTACATAAAACCACATGACCATCATAAGTAGACATCAGGGACAAATATATGGGCCCTTAAATATTATGGCCTTGCTGTCATGCTGAACTACTGGAAGCCTTATTGCAGCCAAAAACTTACCTCATTAGAGCAGCATTAGTTAGATATTTTCTCAAGCAAAGCAGCAAATTCAGTCATAATGAACCTTTGCTCCGAGTTTCACAATTTGCAGCACAGAAAATCATCCACTGATCCATGATGATCCATTTTATTTGCAACTTAGACAATCAGGAATATAGAAAATCTAATCAAATAAATGAGACCTTTTGCTCATCCTCTATATTTTGTTCCACATAAATCATCTCTACGTAGAGAAACCAAAGAACATGCAAAGGTCAGTGTCTGTGTTTGATCCTTATGTTTAGATGGTGTAGGAATTCATAATGTAAGTCCACTTAAATAGACCTGTAATCCCCAATGATCTAAATCAAACCTGTTCTAAGTCAGTACCCTTACAGTATATGAGACTATGTAACTGTGCAAATACACTCATAAGAATAAAGCTGTCAAAAAGTGCCACTTCTGCTTCAATTATAGTTACAGTGGTAACGCTACTTAGGAGCATCCCTACTAACGAGTATTCCAGGTAACGAGTCGAGATTTCGGAATATTTTTGTTGCAGGTAACGAGTAAAATTCCAAGTAACGAGTAGCTTAAATTAGTTCAAGTATGCCAACCGCTAGGGGCGTGTTGGTCGTAGCATCCCCTAGATGCTAGCGTAGAAGANGAGGTCAGTCATTACCTTTGACCGCTGTCCAGTGAAAGTGAAAGTGCTAGTGAAAGCGACGTAAAGAAAGCAAAAGGTAGTAAACAAGAAAGTTAGATACATTTTACTTTAACTTTTCATATGATAAGGGTAACCATGCCATACACGTACGCCCATCCTCCTGTCCTCCTTAGCCGCCAGCCTACACGAGCACCATCGGTCTCCCTCTCCTTAGCGGCCAGCCTACACGAGCGCCGTCGTCGTCTCATTTCTTTTTTTTAAAAACCCATATAAACACATTATTTACATATTAAAGTATACTGTATATTGGCCGGCTGACACGGATTAATCAGTTTTACATGTATTCTTATGGGGAAAATGCATCCAGCTAACAAGCTCAGCTTCTGCACGGATTAAACTCATAAGTAGGGTTACCACTGTATTTTAAAAAAATGAAATATGATAGTGTACCACCATATAATGTAAAGTTTTTGTACCAATTAGCTAGAGCGTTTTCCTAGAATCATACAGTCTAGAAACTTTTATATTTAAAAGTGCAATTAACTGAGTTGTTAGTTCAAAGTTCACAATATTAACAAAACTATGGCCTATGGCTCTAGTAGTTCTTCTAGTTTTCTATTGTTACTTTTCAGCTTTTAGAGCAGGTAGCATAAAATTATCACCCAGTTCTGTGTTTCACCTTGTTAGTCAACTTCACTCCAACTCATTACCACCAATTTTACACTAATTTTTGTAATTGATGGTCAATAAACCTAATTTAAAGGGCGGCATGGTGGCTTAGTGGTTTGCACATTTGCACTAAGGTTTAATAATGGATGAATGGATAGACCTAATTTACAGTACATACAATTATACTTCATTTTTGAGTAAAAATAAGCAGAAGTTGTGAATTATTTCACAATAGTTAAACTTAGAGACATGCAAATGGATGACTTGTCACAGACTGGTATATGAAAATGCTTGGCCCACCACCCAGTGGTCCGTTTAGCTGACATGGCCCAGCAGAACAAACAGCCAACATGTTAACTTACAGTGGCAGGTGAACACAGACTCCTGGCTAACTTGCAAAACACAAGTTTGCAAGCATTGGTGGTTCTACCTTGTGTGACATCCTCGGCAGTACTGTAGCAAATATTCCTCTAATTCCTGATTCAGCCTCTTACATTAGCCACTAGATCATGGGTGATAACCTGAAGTTAGACTAATAGTGGTGCCTAAATGCTGATAAATATCTTCTGGTATTCCAAAACATAAAACATCTGTAAACAGGACTTCTGTTGTTTCAAATGCAGTAGATAGTTTGTGGTTGGGGTGAACCTGACTTTGTGAGATTCTGTCAATGAATGTCATGATTGTAGTGAAAGCTTGGGAGAGAGATAGATCCGTTATAAAGTGCTATGTGGAACCATGGATGATAAGGCACTGGGAAATGGACCGATTTCCTAGCAGGTGGAGTTTTATGTGTCCTGTATTATGTGCATGAGGCAATGAATCGATGTATGTCTGCTAGAATTTTCTCACCAATTCCATGTACTTAACAGGTGTTTTGTGCAAGTCTCCCCAGAGTGATGAGTGAGCCCATGTGATGTGTGTAAGATGGTGACACATACTTTTTTATCTAAAGGACATCGCACAGGACAAAGAATATGTTGGAGTTCCTGATCAATCAGGTCTTCAACCTCCTACTGATTGGCTGCAACAAAGCACATAGAGGGCTACATGTTGACAGAATGTCCCTTAACCTGGGACTCTGACTCTAATCCACTGAGATAAACTGTCAGCTTGAGTCTTACGATAACCTGGATGAAAGGAAATGGTGAATTTGAAATGGTTAAAGCATAGACCACATTGCTTGCCTTGGATTTAAGTGCTTGGCACTCTGTATATATTCTAGTTTAGTTTCAGTGGTCTGTGAGGACCAGAAATGGATAACTAGCATCCTACAACTGTCATAATTCTTGTAATGGTAATTTAATAACCAGTATTCACAATCTCCATTACTGCAATTCTGAAGCCATTAGCATATATGAGAAAAGAGTCAAATTGAGATAACACTGAAATAAAACTACCCCAACTCCTAAGCTATGTCATCTTCCTCTTCATATGGTTTTAACAAGCCTGGCTGTACTAGAATTGGTGCTAATGTGAATGCTTGTTTAAGAGCAGCAAATCCGTTCTGTTCCTTTGTGGTCCATACCCGTTTCTTAGAATCATGTTTAAGGAAAGAAGTGAGATTTAGCATCTAAACTGTTTTATTTCCCAATGAAACATTGAAACAGTTCTTGAATCCTGCTTAGAACCAGTTTATGACAGCTTCAGGCCATCCATTACTTCCCATTCTTTGCTGAATATGTACCCAAGAAAGTTGGGTCCTTAGTACATGAAATTCAAATTAACTCTATAGTCAGCTGTCTCGCCAGCGGCATATGACCAAAATTCTGCATAAACTCCTTAAAGGGTCTACTCTCAGATAAATATAGCTTGAATCAAAATGTATTTTTA
The DNA here is from genome assembly GCA_036984385.1 of Crenuchus spilurus. Taxonomy (NCBI): domain Eukaryota; kingdom Metazoa; phylum Chordata; class Actinopteri; order Characiformes; family Crenuchidae; genus Crenuchus; species Crenuchus spilurus. Next base: position 5,259 of record BRDA01060684.1, read on the forward strand.
GATTTTTGTGAGAGGAGCTTAAATAAGCAGAGACACATATATGAGACTGACTCAGGCAGCTGCAAATACTGACCAGTGTCTAGCCAACACCTCTGTTTATTCAGTTGTGAACTCAAAAGTCTTTGGTAGAAATGTTTAGAGTGTGTGTTTTTTTCACAATATATCAGCACATCTGAAAATAGGTTTTTGGAAAGTCTAAGTTTGCAGCATTTAGAGATTTCTGACAAATAAAATATGAAATTTATTTATGACATAAAATATAGAGTTTTGACACCCTTACTGTTTTGCATCTGTTGTTGTTGATTGAGTTTGTGCTGAACAACAGCCTGTGTAACACTGTGGAAAAAATGTTAAGCCATACCCTCAGACTCCAGAGGTTTAATATATACAGTAAATAATTTTACAGACATGTAGCACCTGGCAAGCAGAATATCATCAATATATGCAGTTACTAATTTATCCAGCATGTCCCTAACCATGTCATTGATGAAAGTCTGGAAGACAGAAGGCACTAAAGAGAGTCCATATGGCATCACCAAGTATTCATAATGTCAGCTACTTCTACTGAATTCTGTCCTCCCTCATTCTTTTTAGATTACACACCCTCATGAGGTCCAATTTTGAATAATATTTCATTCTCCCAACCTGTTCTAAAGCTGAAGATACTAATGGCAAATGGTAGTCTTAGTGTTTTGTGATGTGATTTCACTTTTGATGGTCAAAGCACGGACAAAGACCACCATCTTGTTTGTCTACAAAAAGAAATCATGCAGAAGCAGGTGATTAGATTTAAGAATAAATCTCTGCTGAAGTGCTTCCTGAATACAGTCCTCCATAGCCTTACTGGCTTGTGTCAGAAGATAAACCATCAAAACTGGTTTTATCTCCATAGTGTAGTGATATGGTGAACACAGGGGCAGAATTTTGGCTTTAGTTTTGTTAACTTTACCAATATCTATGTATTCAAATGCAGTCTGGTAACCTGGACTTTAAGAGGAACTTTCTGTGGAAGTAGACAGAATGGACATGGAGGTGACAAGCAAAGTTCAAGACCAGAGATACAACTCTAATCCTGGAGGGCTGGTGTCTAGCATACTTTGGTAGTATTCCTACATAAGGAATTTCCTACAGGAATTGTGCACCCATGATCTAGACCATGTGTGAAACAGGAAATAAGCTCATACACAGCCCAGGATATATGATGTTTGTGCAGTTTGAGCCAGGACTAGTGGTGGTTTCAGATATTGGCAATATGGGCAACCTTCCAGGGTGGCATGATATCAGGGGTGGCATGAGGGTGGCCGAAGAGGTTCTGTGAAGTGCCCTTGGGACCAGTACATTGCTTAGAGCCAGCTGATGCTTGTCCTGGGGCTTGGAGGGAGGATTAGCGGTTGTGCCGGGGAGGGCGGGGTTCCAATGCCGGAGGGGTTCTTCATCAAGGGTGCTAAATGGGCTTGGACTGCCACTGGCCAGGGCAACCTAAAAATCAAATCAAAGTCAGAAGAGTCTGAATGTCTGTCTCTGAATGTAAAGTACTAGCTTCTAATTTAATCAGAACACTTTGTCTGTTAACAGTCATTGTGCCAATAGATTTAGTGCTCTAATCTGTTGGGGCAATTCCAATGATACCTCTGGGATCCCAATCTGGTCCACAATGCTGGCACAAATGAAGTTTCCCCACATGCCAGAGTCAGTTAGAGCTGAGACCATTGGAACATAACCCAGGTAGTGTAGACTGACAGGCAAGAGATAGGATAATCCCATTTTTGGGACACCCACCACATTACAACAAGTGGAACAAGTTCCAGGCATTGGCCAGAAGTCTGTGTATTGTATTTGCAAGGCCTCAAGTGATATCCCTGAACAATGTGTCCTGGATTACCACTGTATCTGCCTAAGCCTTCCAAGGTGACATGACATGAGTCCACCTGCATGGCACTGCCAGCAGTGAGAGCATCTGCAGTGACTTCTCCTTCACTCACTAGAGCTTAATGCTGATCTGGTTTTGTGAGACTATGAGGTTTACAGAACTGTATGAGTTGATACATTCGTCTTCTAAAGTGAGACCATCATCTCCTCAAGATATTTCAATTAGGATTTCCAAATTCAGTCCATTACAGAGGCAACAATTCAAGCTGCCTCATTTCAGCCAGTCTGCAGCCAATGTGCAAGCCACTTTGCTAAAAGTTCACCAGTAGATCTTTCTACATGTGGCTGGTCAAACATGTCTTTAAGTTCTTGTACAAAATTGTCCAATTTGACAGCCTATGAAGACTGCAGATTAGAGCAAACTTCAGTCCACTCTAATGCTTTACTTGTAAGGTGAGATACTAAAAAAGATATACAAGCATGGCTGAGACTAGGAACATTGAAATATGAGTGAACATTGCAGGAGGAATCCCCTACGTTGGTCAGGCAATCCATCATATTTGTCTGGCTTACTCACTGGGTAAGGGGACATAGAGAATGAGCTGGACTACTTGAGTTCATGTCCACAGGGGTTGTGGAAGTTGTATCTATGCAGCTGATTAGGAAGCTCCTTCATATATACAATGACAAGAATACGGTGATCTTGCTCATTGATGCCATGCTGATTCCAATGGGTTGAGATAGGCTCTCAAGCACAGTGGTGTTGTTTCAGAACATGCCCTTGGTTAGTGATTGCATGCATTACATTATCTGAAACTGCTGTCTGCATTTTGTAAGGGTGAAGTATTTCTCTTACTGGGTGCAAACAGGACTGATGCTTGTGGAAAGAAAATGAGATATTGAGTTTTTACTTTATAAAGTATAAATAAAGTCCAAAACCAGAGTAAACAATACCTAAAAAATGCTCAGTAGGACAACAAGAGAATTGGCAATACTTTGCAAAGATTCAAATCATCTGCTTAAATACATCAGTGTGATGAAGTTAAGGCTTCAAACACATCACCAGCCCTACACCCATAATACAAGAGACAATGGACATAAAACTTTCACTTACCTGATTCCTTAAGAGTGGTGAGCACAGATCACTCAGCTCTATATAGGCCTGGAAGAGCCTAAGGAGAGAACAAGGAACAGGGCAGTTCAATTACCTGCTTGGACAAAAAGGACAATATCATTAACACAATCTAACAGTTTACAATCAATGTATTGGCTAGCCCAAGAAACACAAGGACCATAAGAAACATAAAGAAACCAAAGAAATGACTTTTACTCTTTTAAAACTAGAATTGTACTTTTAATGTGATTGATTGAGTTTACCCCTAATGCTAATTGCTCATTTGGTTCAGTCCAGGGCGGGGCAATGAGTATAAAACTGGGGTGAAATGCAGAGTAATTTAGTTCTATTACTCTTACCTTTATCTCAGCTACCCTCTCCTCAATCAACCAGTCAGACCTAGAAAAAAAAGACACAAAAGAGAAGTATTTGAGCAAAGCTGCTATTGAGCCTAGCATATCAGTAGTCGCGTTTCAATTGACCCTGAAATATCGCAAATTAGAATTTGCGAATAAAAATGTGCTTAATGGAAACACGTCAATTTCGAAAAAACTCACGTTTTTCGATAAAAGTCTTTTGCGCTAAGATGAGGTGTTTTTTCAGTCGTATCGAAATTGATTTACATCGCAAAAGTGTAATGGGAACACTCAAACTGACTTTTTTCGCATCAAGGGAGTCACGTGATCAACAACCGGACGTTTCTATTTATGAAAAAGACGAAGAAGAAGAAGAAGACAACAACAGAAGCAAGAGGATGAAGATGACGCGGCATATTTGGAATAACGAGGAGAATCCTTGGACAATGTGCAGCTGCTCCACTAGAGATCTCACAGCATCACAAAGTTCATTAAAAGTTGAGTGTGTCATTCTAAAATGTTGAATCCACAGCTCTTCTGTAAAATCATCGACTACAGTTTCCCAAAAACGCCGCATACGTAGCCGCTCCCAAGTATAAGGGGCTTGTCGCTCCAAAGCCTCGATAAGTCGCCGTCTCCTCTGATGGCTGATAATGAGCGCTAGTGCCGTGGTAGCAGTATGTATAAAGCTGGAGTATGTGTTTACATCCACTGCCGCCATGTTTGTAATAACTTATCGCGAGAACAAACATATTCACACGTGATTTTATAAAAGTATTTCACATTTAATGGAAACACCGCAATTGCAAAACTTGAAAATCGATAAAGTTTTGCACAAAACTGCAATGGAAACGCGATTAGTGTTAGCTATTTCTACACTGTGTATATACTTCAGAGTCTAGTTTTGTAAATATTGTAAATACCGTTTGATTTGTGTTTGTCAAGTTTTTGTTTGGGATTTTGGGATTGTTCGTCATTTTAATAAATCACCTGAGGGATTTTCACTGGAACTTCTGACTTACCTCTCCTTCAAATGTCATTATAAGCTGGGAGCCTCTGACAGCTCGTACACATTATCACAATCAGTAATTGGAACACAACTCAACACAGGTGTGCTCTAGTACTCTAACATGAGGAGAACATTCTGATTGGTTCTCAGAGCAACAGCGAGAGGCAGGTAGTCTCCCAATGACTCTTGAGTGAGTCCTTGGATACATCTGTGTCATAATAGAAACATGCAGAATGTTGGAATCCGATTTACTAGCTTGTTACCATTCTATGAATAGAGAAACCTTTAATTCCACCAGTTTACATAACATATATGATATAATAATGTAGATGTTCTTCAAAAGGTCAAGATGCTATTTATTCATGTGATTCTCCGTGTAGCAAAGAGTTCATATCTTCTCCTGGAAATCTACCCATCTGAAGAGTTTGGTTCCATTGCAAATCTAATTAAAGGTAATCTGGGTAATCTTCAGGAGCATTTCAATTTTAGTGTCCGGTTATATCATGTTATGTCAGACTAGAAGTAAAGTTCTAGAAATAAAGGTAGCTGAAGGGGTTCTTTAGATATTTTTTTTAAGATTTGGTACACCACCACATTCAACTCACATCAAAAGCATTGGAGCACCATCATTCCAGAGAACATAGTTCCACAGCTCCAGAGCTCAATGCTTGGCACCACTTTAGGCAATGCTTGGCATTAGACATGATGCCAATTGGTTCATGTTTATATGCTTAGAAAGGTCTATTCTATTGGCAGTACTTCTGTACAGGGAGTAGACAAGCCGTGTGTGTGCACTTGTATATCTGTGTCAACTTGAATGCATTCATTAGAAGGGCTGCCCACAAACATTTGGACATATAGTATATATGAGCATGGTTCTTTATGGTCCATGTAGATGAGTCAGTGAGTGTGAAGAACCCTTTCAAAGTGTAAATAACTATCATGTAATGTTAAGGTTCAATGCCAATTACACCGCACATCCAATCAGGAAGCTGTATTTCTGTACCCTGCTGATTTACGTAAGGTCTACTGAAGATAAGGACTGATTAATATATTTACTCAAGCAGACTAAAGGAGGAGTTAACACACACAGTCTGTGTGAACCCCAGCTTGACCTCACCTACGTGTGTAACTGTAAGTGGCAATATAAATGGAAATTGGATCTTACAATTTAGAGTCCCATAAAGATAGAAAACAATTACAACAGGCCATTACCCAGGCCCATAAGAGGCACCCACCATGGATGGCCCATATGATTATTTCTGATTTGTAGGCTCTATTACGACCTTCATAGCATAGAAACGTAATATAAATATTGCTGCAGTAATAGTTTTGTATACATAATTTGATTTCCTTTGCTGTATTATGTTCAATAACCATGAGCCTCCAGTCTCTTTTATAAGCATATGGCTTTTCGTTAAGGGTTCGTTCAGGGTGGGCTCATAACTAAGCCTCTGCATTTCCACATTTGAGAAGATTGTGAGACATCTATGATGTCTTATTTTCATTCCTGCCTGTTGTGTTGATAAGAGGTCACATTTTATTATTAGAGTACATCAAGGACACATTCTACACGTATTTTAAGGTTTTGGTCTAAAATCAACATTTAACTCAAACTTATAGAACCCTAGTTCAAATACAGGCCTGTGTAAAAGTCTTGACGCCCCCAGTGAAATGTTATTTTTTTTTTAACATAATTAAATATGGTATTTTTTGCTATATATTGTACTGCACAGTGGTGGGTCATAATACTTATTCAATAATTCCAAATGGTCTGGTCTTTTATAGCTTTTCTGATGGTTGTGCTGTTTCCAGACATGCATTTTCATATTAAAGCATTTAACCAATCACATTTCAGCCATCATTTGTTGCCAGGCAGGGTCAAAGTCAAAGATGTCTGCCCGAGGCCTTCACAAGTCATTCTGCAGGCTCTCTTAACACAAAATAAATGTCGATGAAACTGTTGCTTCAACCAATCAGATTTTGAGTTGGTGTCCCCAGGGCCCTCTAGCAGGCATCTGGCAATGTCACCGTATTCAGACCTGTTGATTGGACAGTCAATCTAGTTAGCATTAGCTTCGATAGCGATAGGAAAGGACTTCTTTATGGAACTGACGCACATGGATAATCTGTACGACAGAGTAATTGCACTGTTTTTGAGGAAAGACAGGAGGATGGATTTTGTTTACAAATAATCCGATTTTTCGGTGAATAAATTGTTGCTATTTTCCTAAATAATATTGCAAGTTTATGAGGTTATTCTTGATGTTTTATGTGTGTTGCGGCAGTAGCTGCAGTAGAAGCAGACGTTAACCCCTGGTTTGTTTATTCAATAGAGGCATTTATTAAAGCTACAGGAGTTATCTGTCTGCGATGCAATGGCTCTTTATACTGTATTTGTTTTTATAACCTTAAATTAGTTTCTGAGGTGTAGATTTGTTCAGACGGAGCATTACTGAAGGCCTAGGTGTGAAATGCACGGTCCCCCACTGGTACTACACAATGTATATTTGCTGAATGGAACACATTGAAAACAGTACATACACAGTAACTGTAATCAAGAAAGCATGTGTTTTAAAATTGTTAGCAAAATGTACACATCAAGCATCTTAATACTGATATTTCAAATAAACACACTTAAGCTAATTGTCCATATCATTTCTAAATGTATCTCAAAACTGCATGAAAGAGAAGAAGTGTCACCGCACCAATATACATCAGCCATAACATTTAAACCAATTGTCTAATATGGCTAGCATGCTGTTGGTCCAGAACATGTCACCAAAACAGCTCTGACCCAAGTCATGGACTCTACAAGACCTCTAAAGGTGTCAAGATATTAGCAGCAGGTCTTATAAATGCTGTAACTTGTGAAGTTACAATAACTTGGAGGCAGCCATGGCCTGGCGATTATGGATCTGGTCTTGTGACCGAAAGGTTGCCGGTTCAATCCCTGGGCAGGTCATGGCTGAAGTGTCCCTAACCCCCAACTATTTCCCTGCAAAGCACCTAACCCCCAACTGCTGCCTGGGCTGGACAGGGCTACCCGCTGCTTAGGGCACATGTTCTCACAGCTGAGTATGTTCACTAGTGTGTGTTTCACTGCATGGATGGATTAAATGCTCCAGAGATGCTCCAGCAACGTCATAACTATTTGGACCATGGCTCAGGTCTGCATGCGTCCATGTCCTTCTCCAACATCCAGCAGAACTGAGAGTTCTCCATCAAACATATCATCAATGCTAAGCATTTTATTTGTGAGTAGTATTGATATTGTGGCAGATTTTTGAATGTATGTCTATTTGTACACCATTATTAGCCTGTCTTTGCTACTTATGTATTTATATTTGATGGAAATCTATAATTTAATTTAATAATTGATGTAAATACACCTCAGTGCTCTATAGCTCGCCTCTGAATAAGCTAAATGACTACAATTAGATTTCAAGGAGTATCACATGACATATGCATCTAAATTGTCATTCTTGTCTAGCAATGTGTTTCTAATGCATAGCAGTAAAAAAAACTGCTGGGAATTAAGCGAGTGGTCTCATCAGATAATGGAGGAAAAGCAATTTGTTGAATTAATAGAATATGTTTGCTGAATGAAAAGTAAAGCAGACAGTGGCATCACCTCTCCATGACTCTGATGCAGAGTTAGTTACAGAGATGAGTCTGAATTGTTGATGTAAATGGTCCACATCTGAACTTCAAACACTTCATTAATGTTAGTGTTATCAGTTGCCGTAAATGATTCAGAGCTCTATAAATATATTAAGGTCAAGCCATCATCTATGCTACATTTAACATCATTTAGACATTTCTGGATTATTGCTTTGACCATTTACTTTTTAGGCATTAAACATTCAGGTAATATGGGCATGCTAATATGCACTATTGTGCAAAAGTTAATGCACCTATGGTCAGTTGATACACTTTGGTAAGTCAGGTAATAAGTAAGACATTAGTTCACCTCTACAGGGAAGAAATGAAAAATATTTCTGCATATTTTAAGGCATAGTGACAGCTTATGTGAGCTAATAATATTAATAAAGGTTAATAAAGTTAATAATTAACTTAATGATTTTGTCTGCTTTAAATCATTGATAAAAATGTTTGACCAAAGCATGTAATTGTTACTTTTAGTTGGATTTGTGTTGGTATTATGTATTTTGCTCTGCGTTTGTTGACAAATTCTCTGCTGTTTGTCATGTTTGATCTTATTTTATTGCAAAACCTAATTTTTTATTGCAAAAAAACCCCAGAAATTTTAATCTCAAGGAAATTCCTGGTTAAATAAAGGCTAAAAAACAATTATATAACCATGCTATTTAAATAACAATGCTAGAAACAGCAAAATTGTAATGCTGGGATAAAAATTAGCATCCAAACGCAGATTAAAATCACAAATTTTAGTGATGATAGGGCAAAAGCAATACCAAGGTCAAAAAGGCAACACCAAAAATCAAACCAGGAGCTGAACAGGCCAATGCAGGTAATCAAAATCAGTGTCAGTGTCAGTACAGGTATGGAAGTCAAAAATCAGGAAGTAACAGGGCTAACAGAGACAATAGTGTAAGGCTAAAGGCAAAGTCAAATAACGGGTAAAGCATACACAAGAGAGTTAAAGGCTTGGTAAAGCAACAGAAGTTGGCAATACTTATCAATGTCTTTAAGTTTAGAGCACACTTAATTAAGGGTGAAGTAATGAGAAACAGGTGTGCTCAATTAGCACTCAGGAGGGCTGGATCTGAGATGCAACCTCTGATTGGTCGAGGGAATGGCCGGTGGCTGCAGCGTACTGTTGGAGTTAGAGTTCTAAGAGCAGGAGGAGAGAGGAAGTGGGACAAAAATGTGCCATCATTTTGGCACGGGGCAGATTTCACATTTCATTAATTCAAGGATGTGATTTGACGGATGTCCAAAAGGGCATGGTAATAGGGTACCAGGTGAAAGGTGGTAGCATCTCAGAAACCACTAACTTTGTGGGATGATCTAGAGCTGACGTAGTGATGTTATACTGAGAGTGGACTTCTACTATATTAAATGCCTCCTAACGGCATAACAGTGGTGCCCCACGGGTCACTGATGAGGGGAACAATAAAGCAATTTAGTGTTTATTTTTAAATATAACATGGATATACATTTTATTTTGACATACACCAATTATTTAAAAATCATCTACAATCACCCCATGTATTATTCTACACATTTAAAAGTTCTGAATTGTTTCAAATGTCTTTATTTTTTATGTATAATTTAACTTCCTTCAATTAATATGACATTATAAATATGAAGAGTTTATTAGAATAATTTTATATTGTAAATTTGTATATATATATATATATATATATGTTGCTGTCAGGACAAAACCTCTTATCTCCATTCATGTTGAGTTACTTTTTAAAAAAAAATTTTTCTCAGTCGATTTGGTTCATTTCTCACATCAGAATTGAAATTCTCAAAACTATTCATAGAATCTGCACATCTCCTTGTCACTTGTGAACATCATGATAGCGTTTCTCATTGTGTTTCTCATTTTGCAAATGCTTTAGTACATTCATGCAAATGGTCAAGTACAATTATCTGCTGTTTTTTACATTATCAGTTGCTTATGTCATGTTCATCAAAATATGTTCTACTGATTGTCTGTTAAATTTTCTTTCCCTCCAAAACATTTAGGTTTTTTGTCATCGCCTAGGTCATTCCAATCAAAAGGGCTGAACATGTTCTCATAATCTCTCAGACATCATTTGTACACATCAATGAATGTTTTTGGTGAATTTTGGTAATTTATCCTAAATTGATGAAATTGTTGAATCTTGGCTTTTTTATTTAAGAAGGGGAATTTGTGAATGTTTAGATCAAACGATAGTCAAACAGCTCTCAATGACACCAGGTGAGCATGAAACAGCTCTATAAAGTTCCATCTCAAAGACATGGTGACAGAGTGAAAGAGCTGCAGTACCAGGATGTAGCCGACAGGTAAAACCCTTCTACATACTGACACATCTGCTGTGTCTGAAACATCTGTAACTGTTTCTTTTCCAAAATGAACATCATATGTACTTCATTACTCCTTTTGTGCTTCAGTATATCATAGATCTGGAATCAGGAGAACCGCTCCACACTGTTATACCTGTATGAGGCTTCAAACTTGAAAAAATCCAGAAGGCATAGTCGAAACATGGTTAGCCAAAGGGCTACGACTGATGTACCAGGCCAACGAGGAGGAACCATCACAATGTGTGCTGCTTATACATATTCCCATTATAGGGCCCTACAACATACAGCATCTCGTTACATTCTTGTACACCATCTTATCTCTGATAATGAGAGGCTAAGAGAGGTGTGATGCAAGAGGATTTGCCCAAATATGTGTTTTTTTGGGATAATGTGAGTTTTCACCACTCTAACACCATCAGGCAATGGTTTACCATTCATCACATGATGTTGATGGAATTCCTCCCACCCTGTTCTCCATCCCTAAACCTAACTGAGGAGCTCTTCTCAGCCTGGAGATGGAAGGTGTACAATCAGCAGCCGCACACCCAGATGAACCTGCTGACTGCCGTGGATGCAGCTTGTGAGGACATCACAGCAGATGTCTGCAGAGGCTGGTTTAGACACTGCAGGAGATTCCTCACACGCTGCATTGCAAGAGAAGATATTTAGTGTGATGTGGATGAAAATATGTGGCCCAACAAAGAGGAGCGTCAGGATGTACAGAAAAGAAAGCTCTATAACTCCTTAACTTACTGTCACAGGATGTTTTGAATGTTTAGAGGACGTCTGTAATTTGGTAGTTTTTGTTTTGTGTTTGCTGCCAGTTGTCTGTGTTTCAGAATATCAGTCTAATTTTTTTGTCAAAAAATGACAGTGTGAACAGGACAGCAAAACAATATTTCTGTATGAATTTGATTCCAGTCCAATTTCTTCAGTCATGTGTAACTGTGTGTGCTGTGTAAGTTTGTATTTTGTATGTAACACATATCATTTCAACTGATATACCACAGAATATCCAGCATTTCTGTAATCAGACACTGACAACATGACTAAGTATTCTGACGGCCTTGTTCATAGGCAGTGACACTCAGACTAGACATTCTGATGGCACTGACTAATTGACTGACATAAATATTTGCTTTTGAGGCAAAGACAAAGAATTTTGAATGAGTTACATGCTTTTGCAGGTGTTTCATTGAGTTTTGCTGTTTGCACTAACTGTTTTGAGAAATGCACTTGTTGTGATGAGAATGTAAATCATGATGTGAGAAATGAACCAAATCGATTGAGAAAAACTGTAAATATAACCATATGAAAAAATTCCAGATAGCATACACATGTGGGCCACTTCTGGCTGAGAAATGGCACTGCTGGCCCACTGTCAGCATGGCAATCTGCATGTGAGCCAAATGTGGCCTTTATATTGAAAATACACATTTGGCCCACATGTACCAAAACAGATGTGGTCCACTTCTGGCACAGATATGGCAGTGTTACCTACATATGAGCCATCAGTGACCCACACATTAAAACACCTATTTGGCCCACATGTTCTAAAACAGATGTGGTCCACTTCTGGCAGAGATATGGCAGTGGTACCTACATATGAGCCATCAGTGGCCCACATATTAAAGCACCTATTTGGCCCACATGTTCTAAAACAGATGTGGTCCACTTCTGGCAGAGATATGGCAGTGTTACCTACATATGA
>BRDA01060687.1:0-32647 GCA_036984385.1 Crenuchus spilurus
TTGCGTGAAAGCAGAGCGACACCCTCCCGCGTGGGGTGGACACCATCCCTGCCTAAAAGACCAGGCTTACCCACAAATGTTTGCCAATTGTCTATTAAATCATGTCTAAGATTTTGTTCCCACACATAAATAAGTTGTGGCCACACATTATTTTCCACAATCTTTTTTTTTTCTTTTTATCAGCTCTTCTCCTTTTAGCAAAATAAATTTTCAATGCAGTCTTATTGAATTTGTTGATCTACCAAAATCTGTCATTGATTTTGTAAAAAAAATGTTTTGCAAGACAGGAATATAAATATCTTCACATTTTACTTTTTGTCACTCTGAATAAACACAGCATTAATACGCCTTCACATATTTAAAACCTTGCAATTATGTTCTTTAGCTGTTGAAGTATCAAATGCAGTTCTGGAGTCACCAGTTTTTACAAGGACCTTTTAAAGGGTTACAAAAATAACTGTGTTGTGTATAAAGTGTTATCAATCATCTTCCAAGGAGGAGGAGGCTCCTTATTACCATGTTTCACTTGGAAATATTGTGTATCTTATTGATTTTAATGCATTCAATTGAAAACTACTTGAGTTCTCAATTCTGAACTTGAGTTCTCAACGCATGACAAGTGAGATGTTAGGTTGGGGTTAAAAATGGATGGTAAAGTAAGGAAAATATTAAGCTAGGCAGCTCAAGAGTACTCTAGGACAGGGTTTACACTCCAGCTTAGCACAACCTGCTGACTTGTTCTCCTTAAACTACAGACTTATTCATTTACCAGCTTTGAGGCTCATTATCCGGAAACTATTATGAAATATTCAGTAACCACTATGAAACTAATATCAGGTATGCAATAATGGGGAGTATGGAATTCTGATCCTGCCCTTGTGCATGAAAAATGGAGCCAACCTCAATGAATGAGAGTGAATTCAGACTATTTTGGCTTGTCTGACACAATGCAGTGTCATTCTTGTCTTACTGCCACCAACACGTACGTCCAAGAGTCGCTGATATGGGCAAAAGAGTGCTTGTCCGTTGGCAAGTGAGCAACACTGTGGCTATGAAAATTCAATCTCTGGTCTCTTAGAAGGCGTCATAGCTCAGACTGCTAAAGGGAGGGGGCCGAGTTAAGCCATAAAGATACTCTCCATGATTACAAAGAAAGGAATACATCTGGCCAAACCGTAAATCAACAAGATGGCTCAGTGCTCCTCATGCCAACAAAAAAAACGATAATAGGTATAGATAAAAGGTAATTTTGTTTCAAAATACTGCGGCAGAGAATACAATGAAATGTGGAGCACCTATTGAGAATGTTTTGTTTCTTCAGCCTCATAAAGAATACTTCTCTGGTGAGGTATTTCACTGTATAACCTTAAATAACCTTGCAAAGGAGAAAAAAACTAAAACAACAGGGAAGCAGAGAAGTGTAGCCCTGACAGTAGGAGAGATATGGATGCAGACCATACCAATAAATAGTGTTGAGAAGGGACAAGCACCAGACAGATGCATTAGTTTAATTCACTTTCATAATGGCTCAGTCACTAGGAATGCCAAGATCCAGCCCATCTGTAGGCCTGCATCCCTGAAGATGGCGTCAGCTGCAAGTTTGGCAGTGCCCACCAGCCATGTCTGCTCTGCCCTTTTGTGATTCTCAAAATTTCAGCCTAAGATAACAAGGCTTGAGCAGGAGTAAATAAACATGCTTTAACATGTCTAATCTGAGCATTGGCACAAAGACGTGAAGCTCAACATTGACTTGACTTGCTTTTGTCCTCTTCTCGGTCATGTAGGAGAAAGTTTATTGATCACCTGTCTCATCTTGGAGAGAGAAAGAGCACTCTGAGCCAACCTGATGAGGCCAAATGGGTGAACTTTCACATACTGTCTGTTGCAAAGCATCAGTTTGTCCATGAAGCAGTAGGCATTGCTTGCCCTTTGGCCTGAGGGTTGATGGATGAGAAGGTTCAGTGGCGAGAGTAAATATGCATCAACCTGGCACTTCATCCATAAATCTCAGTCAGGCCTCAACGATGGGCGTAATATTTACTCCCTGAGTTTAGAAACCTGCCGGGCTGAGTGGGAAGACCATCCATTACCTTACTGGCATAAATGGCTACCTGCCGCTCAGGACATGAAGCCGTGATCATACCCTCCAATTTGTATCTCATTAGCAGCATTTCTTCAGAAAAATCACCGACATGTTTTTCCCTTCAATACCTGCACAAAGTCTCTTCTAAATGTGGCTTGGGTAGTTAAGCCTGGTCTCCTCTGTGCCATGACATTCCACATGACTCAAGTGTGTGCTCGCTCTCCATGTCATGGCTTTTTGTGTTACAACCCCTAATTCTGCTTTACAGAATAACGTAAGGCCAAGATGTGGGAAGATTTATGGGCGAGAGAGACGCACAGTGACAGGCTTTGGCTGAGCGCTCTCCTGGGATGGGGGTGACTCTGTTGGAGCTGTTAGACAAGTCGAGTATTCCTCTGAGATTTCTTTCAGACCATTTAAGGGATGTCAGCAAGCAATGAAGGTATCTCCAGATAATATGGGACAATAAAGAGAGTTTAGTGTTGTATTTTAGACCTAAATTAGTCAATAAATATTTTATTTCTTGGCAACATTTCTTGACTTAATGGCCCTTTTGAAAGAATCAAAATGATCATGCAATTCATGGGCTACTTAGCATTTTGCACTATTGTATGTTTTGTATAGGCTATAAAGTTATGTAGTTATCACATTAATAATCATTGAGAAATTATTTGAATATGTTGTCTTCCAAAACTGCATTAATTGGCTGTCAGATACAATGGTGCTTGAAAGTTTGTGAACCATTTAGAATCTTCTGTATTTCTGCATAAATATGACCTAAAACATCATTAGATTTTCACAAAAGGCCTAAAAGTAGATGAAGAGAACCCAGTTAAACAAACGAGACAAAAATATTATACTTGGGGAAATTATCCAATATGACATATTTGTGAGAGAAGTATGTGAACCTCTAGGATTAGCAGTTAATTTGAAGGTGAAATTCAAGTCAGGTGATTTCAATCAATAGGATGACAATCAGGTGTGAGTGGGCACCTCAGAACAGGGATCTATCAAAGTCTGCTCTTCAAAACACATGTTTATGGAAGTGCATCATGGACAAAGGAGATTTCTGAGGACCTCAGAAAAACTGTTGTTGATGCTCATCAGTCAGGAAAAGGTTACAAATCCATATCTAAAGAGTTTGGACTTCATCAATCTACAGTCAGACAGATTGTGTACAAATGGAAGAAATTTAAGACCATTGTTACCCTCCCCAGGAGTGATCAACCAACAAAAGCAAGTGGTGAAATTGTCAGCGAGGTCACAAAGGTCCCCAGGGTAATGTGTAAGCAACTGATGACCTCTCTCACGTGGACTAATCTTACTGTTCATGAGTTCACCATCAGGAGAACACTGAACAACAATGGCGAGAATGGCAGGGTTACAAGAAGAAAGACATCCCATCTGTGAAACATGGTGGTGCTATCAGGTTTGGGCCTGTTTTGCTGCTTCTGGGTCAGGACAACTTGCCATCATTGATGGAACAATGAATTCTGAATTATTTCAGAGAATTCTAAAGGAAAATGTCAGGACATCTGTCCATGAACTGAATCTCAAGAGAAAGTGGGTCATGCACCAAGACAATAGTCACGTTTCCATTTACCCTGAAATATCACAAATTAGAATTGCGAATAAAAATGTGCTTAATGGAAACACGGCAATTTGGAAACATGTAATGGAAACGTTTACTTTTTTTGCATTAAGGGATTCACATGATCAACACCTGGCCGTTTCTATTGGCGAAAAAGACGAAGAAGAAGAAGACAACAGAAAGTAAGAGAATGAAGATGACGCGGCATATTTGGAATAACGAGGAGAATCCTTGGACAATGTGCAGCTGCTCCACTAGAGATCTCACAGCATCACAAAGTTCATTAAAAGTTGAGTGTGTCATTCTAAAATGTTGAATCCACAACTCTTCTGTAAAACCATCGACTACAGTTTCCCAAAAACGCCGCATACGTAGCCGCTCCCAAGTATAAGGGGCTTGTCACTCCAAAGCCTCGATAAGTCGCCGTCTCCTCTGATGGCTGATGATGAGCACTAGTGCCGTGGTAGGAGTGTGTATAAAGCTGAAGTATGTGTTTACATCCACTGCCGCCATGTTTGTAATGACTTATCGCGAGAACAAACATATTCACACGTGATTTTATAAAAGTATTTCACATTTAATGGAAACACCGCAATTGCGAAACTTTTGTCGAATTGTTTTTTTGACAAAACAGAATATCGATAACGTTTTGTGCAAAACTGCAATGGAAATGCGACTAGTGACCCTAAGCACACAAGTAATTCTACCAAAGAACGGTTAAAGAACAGTTACAGGAAACATTTAGCTGCAGTTATTGCTGCAAAAGAGGTCACACCAGATACTGAAAGCAAAGGTTCACATACTTTTGCCTCTCACAAATATGTCATATTTGATCATTTTCCTCAATAAATAAATGACCAAGTCTAATATTTTGTCTCCTTTATTTAACTGGGTTCTCTTTATCTACTTTTAGGAATTTTTCTGAAAATCTAAGTAAGTAAGTAAGTAAGTAAGTAAGTAAGTAAGTAAGTAACTAACTAACTAACTAACTAACTAACTAACTTACTTACTTACTTACTTACTTACTTTAAAATCTGATGATGTTTTAGGTCACATTTATGTAGAAATATAGAAAATTCTAAAGGCTTCACAAATTTTCAAGCACCACTGTAAATTTATTGCAATAGTCTATTTCTATGTTAGTCAGTAATCAGTTAATAGATCTGATGATTAGGAACATAATGTTTTTAGATGATACTAGAGCATCACCAAAAATGAGAATACTGTGAAAAAGTTTATTTTCATTAATAATTTAATTCAAAAAATGAAACTCTCATGGATTTTATATTCATTACATGTAAAGTGACGTCTCTACGAAGTGAGCGACTCTACGTCAAGACATTTTAGTTTTAATGTTGATACTGTTAATTTAGGCTTTTTGATTGTCATGAGCCATAAGCCTTGAAGACTTTGAATGACTTGAAATGTAAATTTTTATGTAAAATGACAGTTTACCTTTTTGAATTTTGAACTAAAATGAACTTTTTCATGATGTACAAATTTTTTGATGGCACACTATATATGAAGATGATCAGCCTAGTCAGTCTCCATCCACAAAGTAGGTGGATTGTTCAAAATGACTATGAAGTTGGTGAAGAATTAATTAAAAATGGAAGAAATTTAAAAATGACTTGCCTATGGCAACTTATATTGCCTAGAACATGTACAACCTATACCCATTATAAATGATTCCAGACTTGCACATTTCTGGGCACTCACACATTTCTGTATCTGCAGACAAATTGGATGGGACACACAGATCCACAAGGTATATTGGGAACTGGTTTCTAGGTCCTTTCAGTATATGTTATAGGTTGTAATTGATCATGCCTAACAGCCGCAGGCCGAAGGTTGGGCTGAGTTGATAAGACCATATCATTTGGAGCCTGCAGTCAGTGTTTGACAGCATGAGATGCCCAATTAGAGCTGACAGGTGCTAGGTCACCTTTGCCCCTTCTCCCTTCTTTCTCTCCCCTATCTCTTGCTCTCCTCTACCCTTGCTCTCTCTCTTGAGACAGATCTTTCTATACTTCCTCCTATCACCTTGTTAGATGACTCACGCTCACTGATGGTGCCGTTTCTTCTGAGATCTCTTCGGATGGACTTGGAGTGGATGGTGGAGTGAAGAACCGCTTTGATCCCCCACCGTCCTTTATGCTGAGGGCCACCAGAGTAACGGTGATTTCTGCTGTGGGCTACGCAAATGGAATACGCATCAACGCGACCAAGGCTGTTTGATGCAGAGGGACAGTTCCCTGGAGCCAGTTTGTACGAAAATCACCACATTTTCGTCTCATGGCTTCTCTCAACCTCAAACGCACGCGCACACACACCAGCATGCAAACTCATAGTCACATTTATTTCTTACCACCCCTCAGGGCCTAATGTAACACATGGTTCGTCTGAAGACTGTTTTGCCTACGGCTCGCTTTATTTTCAGCAGACATCACGCAGCAACCTGGCAGCTCGGCAGAGATAAACCTCCCACCACTCAAAGCTCATATTCTTTTCCATTCACACCCACTTTCTGACAGGCGCGTCTAAAGACGAGGTGACAAAATACAGGGAGCGTGAACTCTGAGGCAAACCTACAGATGAAGGGTTACTTGCATTGAGGATACAGCTTTTGTAAAGTGCCCCCCCACACACTCAACAGGCTCAGGAAATTTTCGGTATAAGTCAGTCAATGAGAAGCTACTGTGCATGGCTGTGACAAAATGCAAGTCTGTGAGTGATGGAGAATGTGGCCCTTACAAAGGTTTTGCTGGAAAAGTGTTTTCAGTGGAAGCTGTGTAGAGTCTGCTATGTGTCTGTGTGGTGTCATGGGGGAGAATATCAATGCAAGTTTACATTTAAAGGGGCCAAATTCTGTTTTTTTTTTGTAAGATTTTAATTTTCCCCTTTGTCTTCTTATGATGTGTGTTAGTAATAATCTCATGACAATTAATCTCATGACATAACCATCGTCCAACTGATCTTTATATGATGCAACTTTCTATTCTGGTTGCTTGTTGACATGTAGGATTATTGAAAATACACTATATATATATATATATATATATATATATATATATATATACAGTGGTAATCGAGTCGAGATCTTGGAATATTTTTGTTTCAGGTAACGAGAAAAATTCCAAGTAAAGAGTAGCGTAAATTTCTTCAAGTATGCCAACCGCTAGGGGCGCTGCGGTCGTAGCATCTCCTAGATGCTTCTGTAGAAGAAGAGGTCAGTCATTACCTTTGACCGCTGTCCAGTAAAAGTGCCTGTGAAAGCGACGCTAAGGTAGCAAAATGTAGTGAACAAGAAAGTTAGATAAATTTTACTTTTACTTTTCATATGGTAAGTGTAACCATGCCATACACGTACGCCCGTCCTCCTTAGTCGCCAGCCTACATGAGCACCGTTGGTCTCCCTCTCCTTAGCGGCCAGCCTACACGAGCGTCGTCGTCGTCTCATTTATGTTTTTAAAAACCCATATAAACACATTATTTAGCATATTAAAGTATACTGTATATTGGCCGGCTGACACGGATTAATCAGTTTTACATGTATTCTTATGGGGAAAATGCATCCAGCTAACGAGCAAACCAGCTAACGAGCTCGGCTCCTGCATGGATTAAACTGGTAAGTAGGGTTACCACTGTGTATATATATATATATATATATATATATATATATATATATATATATATATATATATATATATATACACATACATACACGTGTATATATTATGTATGTATGTATATAAAGCCATACTCATCAACAGTAAAGCAAAAAAGGCTTAAAATGTAATTTTACATGTAATTAATCTAAAATATTACAGTTGACCTTTTTGAATTAAATGATGAACAATTAACTTTTTCATGGTATTTTTTTTATAAACAACTTGATTAAACATTGTGAATCACCAGTATGTGTATATATATGTGTGTGTAAGCATTTTTCATCTAGTCTAGGTCTTTGGTGAAGAAACAACATACATAATAGTGAAATAAGTGCTATAACACTAATGCTAGTTCAAAGCACATCTTTAATATTACTACAACCCATGATGCTCACCTATAAGCTCACCGTCAACAGCTTGTGGGAGACACCAAAACTGAACTAAAAAGCAGTGACACTGTCTTCTACCATAGACGAGTATTTGGATCATCAGCATTTATATATTTGATTATAGTCTTGAACAAATATATTTCTTCAATTAAAGTGTGAGGTGTTATTGAAAATGTTCTGTTTAAATGATGGATCCAAATACTTGAACAGTAGTGTGTCTCTAAAATGTCATATTTTATATTTGTTTTATCTATTTGAATAGTAATTTATTTGAACTCAAAATGAAATACTCTAATAATCAGAGATGTGCTATAAGTCATAGTGATCAGCAGTAAAAAGTAAACAGCCTGATTTGCTGCCCTGCCTCACTCAGGCTAAAATATTCCATGTAACGTCACTGTGAATGAATGCTACACTGCTAGAAGATGATTAAGAGATCGTCTGACAGTGTTATTATTTGTGACATCACAAAAACGATAAATTCTAAAAGAACCCTCTTTCCAGTACAGTTTTCAAATACAACTGTCAAGAATGTTTTTTGATAATCTTGCATATTACATCAAACTCAAAAAGCAAGTAAAATGTAATTTTCCAAGATTTGTGATCTCCTGTTATAGGCAAAGGAAAACCATCACTTCTAAAAGTTCCTATAAATTGTGTGATTCCATCAAAGACATTTTTTCTATTTGTGGTTGGGTTGTTTATATCACAGGGAGAACATTCTGAGTATGCATGTATTGGATCTATTCTTGGCCAGCGGTTTATTTTCAGTCTGTCTAGTATTTTAATGTCTGAGAGTACAACAGTAATTAAAAGGCTGATGAAAAGAACTTGCACTCATTCACAGCTCACAGCCAATTACTAATCATTGTTTTTGAGAGCAGATGGAGATCCTTTCTCTTTGAATTTCTGTCATGTTCTTAGTCAGTTATTTCTCTGTCCATTTCTTTCTTCTTCTGACCTTGGCTTTGCCCCTTCAGCAAGCACCCTGTACCAATTATCACCCTTCCAGCAGGACAGAGGACCTGTTCTGATTCAGCAATTAGTATCGCCTGTGCTGGCTCCTCACGCCAATGCCCGAACACCTCCAGAGATCACCCACTCCCACCTCTCTTCGCTCAGAGAGGTCAAGTGCTGAAACAAGGCCAAGGTGAGCTAATTTCACAGTGGTCTGTGGACTGGGATGTAAAGGAGGAATTTGAATAGGTGCAGGGATAGAGTGCTTATCAGCATTTGCATACATCATGGGATGCTCGTCATGGGAACTGAATGACTATATGGATCTGTTTCAAGAAAGTATTTGAGTTGAGGTCAGCATATTAACAATGACCATATCAGCTGGCAATGTGCTGCTTCTCATTTCAGTAAGGAAGTCTTTTTGGATTGCTTTAGTTTATCAAGGGATGTTTATAGTGAAACATTTTACACGTCTCCTCACATCCAGATGGCATTAAATTACTACAGGATGAGCAAGTTTTAGGGCGTCATATTTTTTACAAACAAGGATATAATTGGCCCTTTAAAAGCCTGCCAGATCACACTTTTGACTTTATGTTGATTTTAGTTTCTTTTTCATCTAGATAATGCTCTCCCAGGTAGAATATGAAGTAGAGGATTTTCCATCCAGCTCAAGTGTATGATTGAGTGACTCTTCAAAAGCAACAATTTATATGTCTCATGATTTGGGTAGAATTCTGGTGGATCTGTACACTAGGAGATGAAATACAGCCAATTATAGTAGCCAAAAACTTTATTTTCCACTGCAGCATGACATCTGCTTGTTAAATCACTGAGATTTGTGTCCAGACGAGACTAAAATGATCAGATGAGTGATGATCCACCAGAATTCTGTAGCAATTTTACATCTGCTAGGGCCATAGCTAATCCTGGTTTCTCCTGACAGTTATTACACTCATTCTACCACTGCACACCACAATTCATTTCCAAACTTGTACATTGCTGTTGTTTGCACTACCATGCATGTTACTTGTCTTTTAAAGTAATCTGTATGTTTGCTTGTGTATTCTGTAATAATACAGAAAAATGATCTACCTAATATAAAAATGCAAGACATATTTATTTATAAATATACTGACAATTTATGTGTAGAGTGTATGCTGGTGTACCTTGAATAACTACATGAACCCATATTACACAATACAACTGTGTACATGTTTTGTCATTAGCCTACTTTACTCTGATGATTTGCACTGAATGGAATCAGTCAGGGATGCATAGTCTGGACAGTAGTTGCTGATAGCCAGCTTCAAGCAAACCTCCAAATGATCATCAGTCATAGTGGAACGATACTTGGACTTAATGATGTACACGTGTGAAAAGGCTGAGGCCGAATAATGTAGTCAAGACAAACACACTTCAAAAATGACAGCAAAAAAGTTCTCCACTCCATGTGGAAATGATCAGTTTTAGGCTTCTTACTTGGTCCAGCTCCTTTACTCATTTTTAAACTCTCCAGTTCAAAAGAAATAAATTGGAGGCTAGCTGGGCAACTTGCAAGCTAGCTAGGGTTTTGCAGCACTTAAGAAGAAATTCTGAATTATTTTGATAATAGTTATACTTGGATGTAAATGGACGGCTTATCACAGACTGCTAGCCACACAGACACAGATTCTAATGTTAATGTTTTAATATAAAACCTCTGATATTAAAATATGTCTAGCTGACAAAACACAGGCAGAACAAACATACATGTTAACAACTTACAGTGACAGGTGAACATGGACTGCTGGTCAACTTGAAAAACGCTGGTTTACAAGTCCAGATGCTGTTTCAAGAAGCGACAGCGAAGACTGCCAATCACACGTTAGCAAGAAACGGCAGAGCCAATCGAATGAGCTTGTGGGTGTTCTAAATTGAAACTTTATTCAGATTGAGAGGCTTGGATTCCCGCTGGGTCCTAGTGCTCGACCAGTTCCCTGTATGTCAATCAAGTGATGTTTTATAATGAGGACATATGCTAGGCTGACGTCTATTTTTTTTACTGCCATGCAATCTGCCCACACTACCTTTGTGATCGACGGTAAATTGTGATCGACCGGTAGATTGCGATCGATGTATTGTGCACCCCTGGTCTATATTATTTGTCCCTGTACAGTCTGGATGTACTATGTATACCATGTATATTGTTTATTGTATATTGCCTATTGTCTGTAAATTATATGTACACGACCTGTATATTGTATTGACACCAAAGGCTAGAACCTAATTCATTGTGTGTATCAACATACTTGGCCAATAAATCAGATTCTGATTTTGATTATCATGCTGATGAGATAATTTGGCCTGATTAGTCTCACAGGGGAACTCCTGTACAAGAAGACCATGTAAATTTAATCCAATCCAAATATGGTTTAATGTCTCTTGGTTCAACTTAATTGACATGCAATATTTTATAGAATTGAGTCTGAGATTGATACATTAGTTTCTTAGTTTTCATGGTCTGGCTTGGTTGATGATAAAGCACATTATCAGAATAAAATATTCTACAGGTGCACTTTCGTCCAATTGATGTAATTGTACCCTTAAAAGTCAAGTAAATTAGTTTTCCCAGGAGAAAAAAATACATATTTGTATATTTTTGAAAAGTTGAGTCAGGACTGGATAAACTGAACCAGTGCAACGTGAACTGCAGCACAATCTGCGATGTGGACGTACCCTAATTAATGATACTGAAGATAAATCTTTGAGAGTACCACCACAGTGGTAGGAAAGGTACTGCCCCAGTGATTGCCCAGAATTTTTTATGAGTTATCTGAAAAAGAGTAAAACTTATATAACATAATTTGGACAATAGTTTGCAATTATTTGAAAAATTGCAATAACTAGCATAAAAATATACACAGTCATATCAGAATATTATGACTATCCCTAAACTTGGCCTGTGAACATCACAGATGTCATGTGACAGGGTTTGATTCACATATAAATCAGTGAGCACACCAGTTAGTTGCAGCAGAGTGCAAAATGACCATCATGGACAAAGGACATGATTTGAGTGATGTCCAAAAAGGCATGGTAATAGGGTACTGGGTGAAGGGTGGTAGCATCTCAGAAACCAATAACTTTGTGGGATGATCTAGAGCTGCTGTAGTGAATGTGTACCAAGAATGGTCTTCTTTTATGTTGAGTGCCTCCCAACAATATCCTGGTATTTTGGCTGGTAGTTTGGCTGGTATGTTCATATTGCAAGCAAGTGAAAACCCCCACAAAGTTAAGATAAGGTTTTATTCAGAGTGTTCTGATACATTAGAATAAAAATGTCAAGACTCCATAGTTGGAAACCACTGCATTAAGGCTGGTTGCATATTAAATTATAAAATGAACAGAGTTACATGTACAAATGCTCAATTATTAGCTAAAATAAAAGTAATATAAATTCAGAAACCCTCAAACTCACATTCAGTAGAGTGTTCTAATGCTGTGCCACCTCAGAGCTTTTGCAATCTTGTTAGAATGAGCCCAGTCTCCACAGTGCTGTTACAAACACAGTGATCAGGGAGCAATTTGATGCCATTCGGTTCCTTAGAGCTCCCGCCTTGTGCAATACCAAAACGAATGACATTTTAAACATTGAGAGAGAGGAGGGTGAGCCTCGTCTCCAGTGTGTAAACAAACGCTGACACCTTTCATTCAACCTAATAGCAGGGAGCAGGGATAAGCAGAAAGAAAAAAAACTGGTTTGCCATTAAATATGTCTGCAGAGTGCAGTATGCCATTAGACAAAATCATGTGACGTTAGAAACAACATCCATATCCTGTTTTTTTTTTTAAATAGAGAGCTATTGAAAATGAAGATGATGATGATGATGATGATAGTGGCCATTGCTATCTGAAAATAGTAATCAAATAAACAAAATTTGAATGCATGACTACTTCATATAAAAGACTTCATTCTAAATGCATCGTTTGTATCTGGATTATGTTTGAAGGATGAAAGAAGTGGTGCAGTTAACAATAGAAAATAGGCAGCAATAATAGATGATCAAAAAATGCTTTCAATAATGGGGAAAACAACCCTTCTAAACAGATCAAGAATCCTATCCTTGAAAACTATAAAAAGAAGAGTACACCTGCATGAATACAAAAGGTTTATCACTAGAACTAATAAAGAGCCTCACAACAAGAAAGTCAGAGTGCATTCACAAAGCTTCACTGTGCTGATCTAAGGCCTGTTCCTGTCATTAAGCCCATACTAAATATTCATAAACATTCATATTCTGATTAGCTTTCTGAATATTGATCCAAGTTACAGATTAAAAAAAAGTCTGCTCCTGCATCTTATGCCCTTTAAATTTCCATCTCTACCTTCTATTTCCCACAAAAAAGGTTTTCACACCCATCACCATCCCTTATTCTCTGTATTCCATTCCCATCAGTCTTATTTCCTTTCTCAATGGTGGGAGTGGTTCCTGCTTCCTAGTTGAAAATAGAAACTCCTCCCCAAACTCTGAGTGTTCTTGTCTTCTCTGATGTGAATGAAATAGCTCATGATTCCAAGCAACAAAAGAAATCGAGTGCGTATATGTGCAGAACTGCTCATGTCTTTCAAAATGGCTCAGAATGCATTGAATAGCACTTCAGCTTGCAGCAAGGTATTGAAACATTCTCATCTAAATACAGTGTTTTTGGGACCAAAAAAGTGAGGAAGAGGGGATGGATAAAGATAGAGGATGAATAAGTTAGGCCTCAACTTATACTAGTTAACAACAGTGCCAAAGCCAGACAAAGATGTATCCAAAAGAAAACTCAATAAAACAGAATTACCACTACCTAGAAGGATGGAGGGTCATTGTGATGAAAAAAAAATGGGAATCTCATTCCCCACTGGAAATATTGGGCGGAATACCAGCCCTCAAACTTAAACTCCATACAAACATTCAATATTTCAGCTTTTTTCCAAAGAAAAACTGAAATTCTGATAATCACAGTGGAAGATACCCAACATCTAATGACTTATATTGTCTTCAGACAGTCACTGAATGCAAAAGATTACAGGCATTGATTGCATTGCAGATTGTTAATGTATACACTGCTCAAAAAAATAAAGGGAACACTAAAATAACACATCCTAGATCTCCATGAATAAAATATTCCAGTTGAAAATCTTTATTTATTACACAGTGGAATGTGTTGAGAACAAAATAACATAAAAATGATTAATGTAAATAAAAATTATTACCCCTTGGAGGTCTGGATTTGGAATCATACTCAAAATCTCATACCACCCTCATGGAGTCTGTTTCTGACAGTTTGAGCAGAAACATGGATATTGGTGACCTGCTGGAGGTCATTTTGCAGGGTTCTGGCTCTGCTCCTCCTGTTCCTCCTTGCACAAAGGAGGAGGTAGCGTTCCTGCTGCTGGGTTGTTGCCCTCCTACGGCCCCCTCCATGTCTCCTGGTGTACTGGCCTGTCTCCTGGTATCTGCTCCATGCTCTGGACACTGTGCTGACAGACACAGCAGACCTTCTTGCCACAGCTCGCATTGATATGCCATCCTGGATGAGCTGCACTACCTGAGCAACTTCTGTGGGTTGTAGATATCGCCTCATGCTACCTCTATAGTGAGAGAACTTACAAAATGCAAAAGTGGCCAAAACATCAGCCAGAAAGGATGAGAACAGAGAAAAGGTCTGTGGTCACCACCTGCAGAACCACTCCTGTATAGGGGTTGTCTTGCTAATTGTCTCTCCTTTCTACCTGTTGTCTGTTCCATTTGCACAATAGCAGGTGAAATTGATGCACAATCAGTGTTGCTTCCTAACTGGACAGGTTGGTTTCACAGAAGTGTGGTTGACTTGGAGTTACATTGTGTTGTTTAAGTGTTCTCTTTATTTTTTTGAGCAGTGTAATTTGCGAGACTTTAAATAAAGATATAAACGTGTATATACAGATGCTAATATATTAAATGTGTAAGGCAATGACATTATCTCTATCTTTTTAGAGCACTAAATATGTGCATCTATATTCAGATTTGGGTGCAGTCCAACTTTAAGTTTATATATTGTTTGTGAATTTTGGTGTGTTTGTTCAGAAGTATAGTTTGATTTTGCAGCTGAGTAAGGCATATTAGGTCAGACTGTAGTAAAACCATGACACTCAGAATACATACATGAATACAGAATAATAGTTTCATTAAATATCTTTTCCTCTGTTTTCTGTTAGTCATGTTGGTCCATAAGCTAGTCAGCTCTGCCAGTACATGGACGGAGATGCGTCATGGTTAACAGCCTTATCATATTTCAAAACATGGTCAAACTGCATTGACAAAGGGGTACAGTGACTGCAAGACCACTGACTGATACATGGACATTTCACAAGATTCTACAGAGAAGCACATTACTGCCTCAAACAATACTGCACATTTTCACCAGCATGCCTGTGACCCACTTTGTATGTTTTTGAGCTTCGCAAAGCTTGATGGCAGCATTGTAGTTGCACAAATCATGCACATTCAATGCCAGCGCACATAAAAACTGGTGAAAGGAACACAAACCTGGGCCTCTGTAAAACCTAGTGGTCCGTAGTAGTATGGGCAGCCATCTAGTTGTTAGGTTTGATAATTGCTTTATATAGTCATAAAATGGCTAAGAAGTCTGAGAACAATTTAATTCTGCTTTCATTTCCTAATATTCCACAATGATAATGCCCCCTACACACACAAACACACACACACACACACACACACACACACACGCACACACACACACACACACACACACACACAGCTAAACAAATTCAAGACTGTTTTCATAAACACCACAATGAAGTTGAAGCCTTTATCTGCCTTCCCAGTCACCAAATGTAAGCATCATTGCACCTTTATTGGCAGTTATAGCCAATAATGTGCAAAGCAGATTTCCATCTCCTCCATCCTTTATTCCTCAAAGAACTTGAGGCTTTTCCTCTTGAGAAAAACAGTGCAGGGTTTGTTTTACAATCATTAAAAAAGTGGACTGAGGAGTTGCAGCAGAGTTATGATGCACTTAATAAGTTAAAATTAACATAACTGTAAGCTGAATTATAATTTACCATCTGCCGAACTGTCATTTGCTGAGTGATTTCTCAAAGCATCCACTAAAGATTTGTTTACTAGTGCATACACTGTGATAAAGTTCATTTGTGTTCATAATCTAATTTGAAAAGGTAAACTGTCATGCATTTTATATTCATGTACAGTCAAATATTTCAAGCCTTTTTAATGTTGATACTGTTTGAATATTAATTTACTCAATCCATCCATCCATCTTCGTATCCGCTTAATCCTCGTCAGGGTCATGGTGAGTCCCTGTATCCCTTCACTGGGTGCTGGACAGGGCTTTAGTTTACTCAATCACCAAATGAAATATTCTAATCATTTGAGATCTTGGATTTCTGATACTGATCATACTGATCAACATTAAAAAAAGGCTTGGAATGTCACTCCTGTAATGAATATAAAATATGAAAGTTTACCTTTTTGAATAAAATTATGAACAATGACCTTTTTCATCTTTTTGATGATTCAGCATTCAGCATTGCCATTCATTTGAAACAGCCAGTGAAACAAGCATGTGATATAAACAACCTCACACTCTATCTTCTTGATTGAGTGCATGTCTTCAAGCTTCAGATTCTCTGACCTCAAGAGCTGTTTGTCTTTGTATTGGATTCATTGTTGAACTTTTTGTTGGCCAACTGAGACTGGCTGACTCTTCTGCTGTGCAGAACATGCTACACTGGGGCTTACACACTGTGGTACACTCCTCTTCTTCACTGCTACCTAGTCAAGTTAATGTTGACCTACACTGGGCTCCAGCTGCTATGCACCTACAGACCAGAGTACTCAGCATTTGCATACCATTTGGGATATCTGTATGCTCAGTGGTGTAGTGCTGGTGCTGGTCAGTACATTGAATTGCTTGTAGATGACTGTGCATGTTGTTGAGGACTGTTAAGTACTTGCATGTCACTTTCCTGCTAGCTAGCCATTGCCAATGCTGACTTGGCCAATCTGGTTAGCTCGCACTTGCCAAAAACCTTCTCTCTCCCACTGGTGCAGCTGTATCTGGCTTCACAGGACTCTAGGGATTTGGCATGCTATGTTAGCTTCTTTCCAGTGCTACTTAGCTGGCTGCAGTCTACTGCTAGCCAACATACATTCATGTTTTCTCAGGTAAGCTGTAAGCACTGTCCTAACCTTCTTGAACCAAACAACAGACACCAGCCATGCCCATCATGTTTGGACTTGGATCACCTATGTGAGGTGCTTGTTGACCCACATATTGACAATGCTATTATCCCCTTGGATGTATGCTACAAGCAGCTAGTGGTCTAGAGGTACTGAAAGAAGCCACTTTTCCATCCCTTCAAAGAAAGCTCGTGCTAAGCAGAACATGTCGATCCTTTTGGAGGTGCCACAGAAGAAAGTCCATGGAGCTCTTCGCACTTCATGGATTAGTTTGTGTTGGAACTATGTCAGCTAAGGAGCTTGGTTCTAGCAATGAGGAGTTGGGGAAGCCTCTCAGCAGAGACAGACTTTGATAACCACTGTAAGTGCCATAGAGATAGTAAACACTGATTTTCAGCCACAGAGGTTTTACTCAATTTATATATCATAATATTAATTGAGACTTGATACATTCACTGGCCACATCATTAAGTACACACACCTTGTATCCACATATTATCCATTTTATCAGCTTCACTGATCGTATATGTACACTTTGTAGTTCTACAATTACAGACTGTAGTTCATCTGTTTCTCTGTATACTTTATTAGCCTATTTTCATCCTGTTCTTCAATGTTCAGGACCACCACAGAGCAGCTATTATTTGGGTGGTGGATCATTTTCAGCACTGCAATGACAAAGACATGATGGAGTTGTGTTAATATGTGTTGTGCTGGTATGAGTGGATTAGAAAATAGTGCACCAATCAAAACTATCCAGTCAACAGTGTCCTAAGGGCAGCATCCTGTGATCATCGTTGAAGGACTAGATGACCAAAACAAACTACATTAGCAGAAGAGCTACTGTCTCTGGCATTACATGTGAAAGGTGGACCCACAAGACAATTGTATCTAATAGAGTGGACACTGAGCTAAAAAATTTGCTTAATAGGGTGGTTACGCGTGTAGTGCCTAGTGCCAACACTGCCCATAGTACAAGTTCTTCTAATCAAGTACATAATCCCTTACATACAGGTTATAAATGGATGAGTAATGGTAAAATATTAAAAGTACAGCCTCATCACACAGAGCCTAATAGAGAGATGCTGTAAAGTGAACAGTATGGGGACAAATCAAGAGATGGTATCAGTATCAGTATCAGATATCACAGTTGCACATTTATCTGTGGCTGCTGAAAATGGGGCAATCCCAGAACATATGCAGGGCTCTACCACATCTAACACAACTGCATATATGGCAGGCAGAGTAATCAACAGTAATCAGTTATTTCATTGCTGATCTTGGCACCACACAGGAAACTGCTAGGGTCAGGCAAATGTACCTGATACAGGAAGGACTAACCTATGCTAGTAATATAATCATGCAGTAGAATGTTTTCTTAGTAAAGGTCAGAGCGAGCATGTATATATATATATATATATACAGGGGTTGAACAATGAAACTGAAACAGCTGGTTTTAGACCACAATAATTTATTAGTAGATGTAGGGCCTCCTTTTGTGGCCAGTACAGCATCAATTCATCTTGGGAATGACATATACAAGTCCTGCACAGCGGTCAGAGGGATTTTAAGCCATTCTTCTTGCAGGATAGTGGTCAGGTCACTACGTGATGCTGGTGGAGGAAAACGTTTCCTGACTCGCTCCTCCAAAACACCCCAAAGTGGCTCAATAATATTTAGACACAAAGACTTGCTGTCTTGGTCACAGATGCGCCAGCAAGATGTGCACCAACAATTTGTCCTCTTTTGAACTCTGGTATGTCACCATAATGTTGTGTGCATTGTAATATACTATATAACTGTCCTCTTACCTGCTAACTGAACCTTCACACTCTGCTCTTACTGGTGCAATGTGACATTAATGAAGATTGGCCACCAGACTGGTCCAATTTAGCCATGAAACCTCCCACACTAACATGACAGGTGTTTCAGTTTCATTGTCTAACCTCTGTATATATATATAGACAATTATCCACTTACTATTGATGAAGTATGTTAAACCAAACATACAGTATTGGACTAATATGTACACAAATTGCTTCTGTAAATACTATAAACATCAACTCAAACCACATCAAATTAAATTAAATTCAAGATTAAATTAAAGACAAGTAATGAAATAATTGCAATGCACAATGTTGTTGTTTGTATTGCCATGTACATTACTTGTCCTAATTATCTAATCTTTATGTTATATGGGAAATGTGTATTCTATAAATAACAAGCACATTGTCTGTATATTAATTGTCCTTGTATAGTCTGTGTATACTGTATATACTATGCGCTGTATATTGTTTACTGTATATTGTCTGTAAATTATATGTACATAACCTGTATATTGTATGTAGCACTAGAGTGAGTGTGTATCAACCTACTAGACCAATAAATCTGATTCTAATTCAAGTTAGTTTAGTTTCCAAACTAGTGTGAAGTTTAAGACGGACCACTTAAAGTGAACTATTCAATTTATGATTATTTGTTTATTATTAAATAATAATAATAACAATATTATTGAATATTATTCACAGAGTAGATGAGGGCTGCAGGCAACCAATTTACACAACAGTTGTGGTACTTTCTGTCATTTTCTCAGTTGTTTAGAGTAACTTATATCATCACTGCTATGAATCAAGATTGTTTGAAATTAACTGTTATTGGAAACAACGGAAATCATGAATTTCTTTGGCGATTCTAAAGGATATCTAGAGCTTAAGGATATTCATCTTAAAAATCTTGTTTTCTTTAAGTCACTAATGAATGCGGCACATTTTCACAAAATGTTACAGATGGAGAAAAGCCTCTCTGCCACGGCCTTTTAGTTTTCCTTTATGTGAATTTTCCTGAATGAGAATTAATGGACCATAGAATGTATTTCTGTGGAATGGCTAGAGAACACTATACCAAATGCCAAAATAGTCTACTGTTCAGGCTAAATGTTTGCTATCATTGTACCTTGTGCGCTCCAGTGTTTCTAAGATAACCATTAAAAAGGGAGGCGGTTTGCTAGGAAATAAGAATTTTTTCCTCCACTGACAAGGTGACATTTGAGAAGGAGAAAAAAAAATCCCGGTAGCAGTTCATATAATCACTTTCCCCAAGAGTGTTTGCTATTTATAATGGCTTAACATAATGTTAGTGAAGTGAGCTGTTTGGAGCCATGTATTTATTTACTACACATTCTGTTTTGTTCTTGTGTGGGTGAGTGCATGTGCAACTCCTGACTACATTCTCTCTGTGTCCTTTAAGTCATGAAATTAAGCTGTCTCTCTCCTCTCTGACAGGCTGTGTGCTAAATGGAGGAGACTGGAAGCCCTGATCAGCCATAAAGGCATTTTCTCCCTGTGGTCTCCAGCAAGTTAATATGGGCTCTGGAGTATCAGGGTGCACTGCTGTCTCTGCCAGGCTAGCTACTGTCAATCCAGCAAATTCTGACACATGAGAGGGTGCTCAATTACGTCCTGTAGGCCAGGCCCCTCCACTTAAGGGATATTACTAATGAAAGAGATGAAATGCGGAAGTGTGAGTTGAACAGAGCCACGCAAACTCTGCAATTATGATTCCTGTGGCAGACCAATTTGAGCTCATTTGTCAGGATGGAGGACAGGGGGCTGCCTCGTATTCCATCAGAAGCGCACAATTTTGTGTGTCAGTCTATTATTTCTCAGAGGCAGCACACAATTATATTTGAAACGAGAAGCCTTACTGTCTTGCTGACAGTGTACACTGCAATGTATTTTCTTATTATTCAGTTTTGTTCATTTTTTTATATTAATTTTAATCTTATTCTTTACTTTATAGCATATACTAATACATGTCCTTAGAACACACAAAAACAGGAACATCCATTCAGTCTTTTGATAAGTTGCATGTAAACATATGCAAATGACAGATAGTAAATCTCCTCTTTAAACAGAACCATGCAGGATTCATCTGTACATCAGCTGTACATACCAGCAATTTGACTTCTTAATCATTTTCAGTTTAAAGTACATAAAATAATCTCAAGTTAAAACATTCTACACTTACAAAATCCTGAAGGTTATTTCAAAACTTGACAGGATGTTTAAACAGCTGTATCAGTCCCAGCCTCAGGAACCTGAGCTCTAAAGGATGGTTATATTAACTTTAGCCGTCTGCATTCAGGATAGATAGAGTGCAAGGAAATCTACTAATAGAGGTGAATGCAATATATTGGTTTGTTCTGCAGTTTACCAAAGCAAGACAGTTTAATGAAAAAAGGAAAAAGTAAAGAGGTTCTTTTATTGATCCCCTTAGGGAAATTCCTCTTTGCATGATCCAGAGTCAATACATGCATACATGCACATTATTCAGCACAGCGCAAACACTTGGGGGTGTTGCACTGCCTGGGGATGCAGTTCGGAGTTAGGTGCCTAACTAAAGGGCATTTCAACTGTGGCACCCGGGATATAGTTGGTGGTTAGGTGCCTTTCTCAAGGGCACTTCAACTATGTAACCTTGGGAGCAGTTGGGGCTTACATGCCTTGCTCAACATCAGCTGTTTTGTCATTTTTAAGCCTCAGCTGCTCTCCAAAGTTTTGTAGGCCCTATTCAGATTTGACCTTATGGTTGAGAGTCCAGTGCTCTAATAGGGGGCAGCCATGGCCTAGTGGTAAGGATCTGGTCTTGTGACCAGAAGGTTGCCATTTCGATCCCCAGACAAGACATGACTGAAGTGCTCTTGAGCAAGGCACCTAACCCCCTAACTGCTCCCCGGGCGCCGGTGGATAAGGGCTGCCCACCGCTTCGGGCACAAATTCCGTTGTGTGAAAATCACACTGGCTACATTGGTTCATCTTAATCTTAATCATCACACCAATTAATTAAGATGTGCATCTATACTCTTTGCTATACCACTGCCATTCTAAATACCACCAATTATAACTGTTGTAACCAATTATAACTGTTGAAGCTCCATTTATGATATCACATTATGATATTAACAGAATTTTAATCCCTAGTGAAGAGGAAATGAATAAGATGGCTCTGAAAAGCCAGCTTGACTGTCCTTTTCTTTCTCAGCTTACTATATTGGATCTACTGGGAGACTGTGGTTGCTCAGTGACAGTATTATTGATGGATCATTTTGCCTTTCCACAAAAAACCTGGTGTTTAAAGGTAAAAGTCAGGACTAGAGCTCCTTTTAGGGTCAGTAGTGATGTAAATGCCAACATTTATTAAACTAGCTTTACAGAAACCATTGAAGATGAAGGCTATATATAAGTTCTATCCTTTGGTGTCCCTCCTGTTCCATTTTGTACATAAAAGCTTTGGCTGAATTATGACTTATTTTGGGGGCGAAATGGCAGTTGTAAGAGCAAAGGCTTTTGTCCACTGGGAATGCCACAGGAGTGGCACATCTTTTTTATGGTGAAGGGCCAGTAAAATATGAAGCACTTAAGATGTTCTGCCTTCTCTATAATTCAAAGACTTGCTTG
Source organism: Crenuchus spilurus (assembly GCA_036984385.1). Classification (NCBI taxonomy): domain Eukaryota; kingdom Metazoa; phylum Chordata; class Actinopteri; order Characiformes; family Crenuchidae; genus Crenuchus; species Crenuchus spilurus. The sequence continues at coordinate 22,379 of BRDA01060687.1, forward strand.
ACATTTCAGTTAAGATAGATGGATAGATACAGACAGACAGAGAGATAGACAGGCAGAGAGACAAACCTTATTTAAACAGAGAGAGCAAATTATACCTTAGGCCTTTTTTTTGCACTATGACATCAATACAAGTTGCACAAAATATCAATATTAATAACAGTACTGTTAACAATAGGGATATTTCAATACTGTGCTATTTTATTCAAATTAAAATTACATGGGGAGAAAATTAAGCAATCAAAGACGGAAGATACACAAAAGAAACAACTTAAAATTTTTATCATTCTCAAAGCACTGATTGTCCTCCATTATTATAAATTGGATGAAAAGTGGTAAAATGTATAAATGAAGTCACTAAAATGAGCTGAAGTGATCTGTGTGCCTACCTGTCAAAACAGATTAACTATATAAAAGGAGAAAAAAGAGGGAGGGTGTTTTTATGAATAAATAATAAGACAAGCTGCCTCCTTTATACAGATGTTCAACCCACTTTCACACCAAGTTGAGAGCAGAAATGGTATACAGTAATGAACCAAAGTGCACTGATTTACACACTCCAGAGGCCTTAAAGTAGAAATGACTTCATTTATATCAATTATGTCTCCATAATTTACTGCTGACATAAAGTTTCGTCTTGCAGGTTGGTTTGTTGCGGTGGATAAGACTGATGCTCCTGTAGCAGACTGAAGCGCCCCCTGTGGTATGCTAACGTTTTACAATTAAGCTGCATTTTACAATTAAACTGGCCTTTGGCTCTGTTCAGGACTCTTGATTCGTACAGATGCCAACTGTATGTGCTATTTAGAACGGTGAAGCATGTCACGTTTGTTGCTTGAGAGTAAAACATACATCACATCTGTCTAAACAGTATATTCATTATCCATCCCATATGCAAATGCCTGAATAACAAGGTGGCACTATTCCAACCATGCTAATGATGCCATTAGCGCACAGCTAATGTATTCAGAGCCATAAAGAGCTCATCTGTATAATGCACATTCTCCTTTTCCCATTCTCACTGTTACACATGGCAGCTGAGTAGAATGTTTGGCTTATGATCATCAATAAAAATCTAAACACTAATGTTTGTGCCGCAGGACCGGTTGAGAAGCAGCACCTGACTCAGTGGAGCTGAGGAGTGCTACATTGGTCCAAGCATGGGTGAGTAGGCAATTAGGTACAATCCAGCCTCCCTGATACAGAACAGTCATAACATCTCTCCAACAAGCCACTTATGGCCAATTATCAGTACAGTTTCAGGGTTTCTCTTTGATTTATAGATGTGTGAAATTGTAGCATAACGTGACAATAAGCAGATGAACTCATTTCTAAGATTACATGGAATGAATCCAGGACTTGTTTTCATTAACTGGTCAGAAATGGTCTCAATGCCCTTTAGAATTTCAAGGCTTGAAATAAAAATTCAAATGGATGATCTCCCCTCCGCTTGTAGAGACAAATGGCCTGGCAGCCGGAACCATCTGCAAGATGTATAACGACAGGCGCTTGTCCGTTATGAGGCCGGTGCTCATCTTTCAAACACACATAAAGGAAATTCAGACACAAATGTGCTTTTATCTGGGCTATGGCTTTTTTGAAATAGGGTAGGCTCCATTTCAGGACCCCGCTCGATATGGAGAATGGCCTATTTCTTTTGGCTCACGCTGCCAGAGTAAAAGGACCAGGTTAACATTCAGATATGAAGTACCCTGTATGCTCATCAATAGAGCATCTGATAGGAGCACGATGGCCCACTTCTGGATTCATGCCGAGCCCAGCGAGGATGGCAATGCTGTCTTGCTTATTGTGTCCATGACACATTGTCATTGACCCTGAAATGTGCTTCCTCATGTGATCATGTCCGTGATGACTTCTGGAAAGCCATTATTAAAGGTACACTGAAGTGTGTGTACAATAGGAGTCTGCTATCAGTGTGGACAATACAACCCAAGCATTTTGTTTTTGAATTGCTGGAGTTGTCTTAATGTTTAGTTTGCAGTTTGAGCTTCTAGGAATATTGATCTTTATTTGTATATTTTAATAAGAATATCATGTATGTTGCATATTTCAGTTTGTAGTACAAATTTGACATCAGATCAACATAGAATTATGCTTTGATTTAAATACAGTATAAACATTTACAGAAATGTCTGGAAGGTTACCTATCAGACATCAAACTTGCAATGCCCAAATTTATTAAATGTTTGATCAAAAATAAGCATAGTAAAGAAATACACATTTGTGTGTATTATTATAAAATGTATTGTAATTATTTATTTAGGTCCACTACAGATATGCTGAAAATGGCTGTCATTAAACTTGTCTTTAAGGTCTATTTAACAAAAAATGTATCATCTTCTGGACTTCTCTAACCTTATCCTTCAACTCAAGAAGTAATCCTAACCCTAATGCTGATATTCAAAATGAACCCGTACTTTCTTGTAAAACAAATGAGTTTCACTAGTTCTATATAATATGGGCATCTATAGATAGAGAAATGGAAGCTCAAGCAAAAGTTCTGTAATAAAAACTTAATGACTTAGCACTCACCAGTGTTAACTTAAACCAGTACTACATCACTCATTCATTCAGTATCCTGGCCAGTCACGAGTTATTACTCAACTTTAAAAGGAAGCAATTCATCTTGGCTCTATCGATTGCAGGCAATGAAGCATCGCTATCATCCTTCTTCCTCCCCACCACCACCAAGTTGGTCCTGGTTCTGTTGCCCTAGGGGGGTGAGGGACTTGGTTTGGTATTATCTATGTGATTATTATGTAATATCACTACTACACTGTCATCCTGCACTAGAGATGCATGTTGAGACTTTTGACATGTTGTAGGGATGCCTTGTCATGTTGGGGTGGTGTTATAATACTTCCATCATGGTCCCGTGCCTCCTGTGGTCTTGTGCTAGTGTAGGTTAGCAGACATCCTGCCTTCTGCCTCTGTCATACATACATAAAATACTGAGAAAAAAATACAATGAGGAACCATGTAACAATGCTTACACAGTTTTGATGGTGAAAATTGAAAATTAATATGCTTAAACAGAAAATAAGTAAATAAAAAATATACAATAAAAAAAAAAAAAAAAAAAAAATATATATATATATATATATATATATATATATAACTCAATAAAGGATAAACTATCACATATTATACAATATTCACAATATTCATTGCATGTGAATTGGCATATTTTAAGCATTTTTTTGTTTAAATGTTGATTCTGTTTGAATATTTATTTGAAAATTTCATGAGTTATCAACAATAAAACATAAAAGGCACTTGTAATAAGTATTAAATATGCCAGTTTACCTTTTTCAAATTAGATTATGAACAAAAGCAGACTTTTTCACAATATTAAATTTTTGAGATGCACTAGTACACATAGTACATTTTGCATTTTTTTTCTTTATAATGATTGGAGTATTTTTTGTCTGTATTTTAGTGTTGTATCAATACTTGATACTTACATTCATGTGTTCAGTGAATTTTCACTGAACTTTCACAAATGATTCTGAAACAGACTGATCTGAGTCAAAAAATTATCACATGAAAACACTGTGAAATTTGAGTTAAGTTTCTTAATAAGAATTAAGTTTCCTTAATTATATTCTGTTCAGATTGTTGTAGATTTACAGCCATGTTACTTACTGTTCTTGATTTTTGAATCAAATACTCCTAGATGGACTTTAATATAAATGCAATGCTACATGAGCTCAGAGTGATGTTTTAAAAGAGACCATTTGATTGACAAGCAGCTATATTCTTTCTGGCAAGAGTGGAGTGTGGTGTGTTCTGAAGGTGGAGTGTGGTGGGGTAAAATGGTGGGGTTGCTCTTCTGTTGATTTCTTACATCTCTTGATTGCTAATTCTGTGATTGCGGAAGGCGGGTAATGCAAAAGCATGCAATCATTTAGTACAATCACTGGTGATAACATGCGCAAACATACCTGCAGGATCCAAACCTCTCACTGTGAGATGTTTATGGTATGGAGTAAAGCTGGTACAGTTGCCATTGGAAACCTAATGCACACAATATTGTTTAAAACGTGTGATGGAGTGATTCATTCTAAGCTAATATATGCACTCATCAAGCACTTTAGTGAGAACACCTTTACACCTGCACACTGGTCATTACAGTTTTTAGAAATTGTTTGTGGTTTTATTTCTAAAGCTTAATGTGATTATCTAATATACCAACCATGCGGCAGCAATGCAAAGCATAACAGCTGGAAGATTTCTTGGCAGACTTTGGGCATGTTAACACAAATCATTGCTTGAATGCTATAGGAGTATTGTAGCAGACAATTTTCATCCCTTTATGGCCACAATTTATCTTTTAATGGACATTCCCAGCACTATAATACACCATGTCAAAAAAGCAAAACTTGTCTCAAACTATTTCCATGAGCATGACAATAAGTTCTACATCATGAACATGAACCTGTTAATCTGCTGAAATCACCTGATGCAATCTGTTCAGTATGGACTTGAATGTCAAAGAACATTTTCCAACATTTTTGAATGTTTCTAATAAGTAAACATCACCATTTGGACACAGTTTGCAGTAGCTAAAAATGATAACATTCTCCTGTTGTCATTATCTTGAAATCTGTTGGGTGCACAGACTTCAGGGTAGGACACTTTCTCTACGACACACTGTAGTGCAAGTGCAAACTGTGACTTCTAGCATCCATTTCTATTAAAGTGGTGTTGATATGTACTCAACTTGGGAAGTTGCAAGCTTGTTGAGATGTAAACATGATTTTATCTTTGCCAAATTTCTTGTGTCTGGGATTCATTTAATTGGTATTACTGAAGATATTCAACCCCAAACATGACTTCTTAGAGTTTTACATCTCAAAGGTGGGTGGGGGATGGAATATTGATATTAGAAATAATTTAAAGGCTGACATTAGACTTACAGTTCCAATGTGGTGATAGTCAGCTTGTAAACTTTTTGTGAACACTTGCTTGATTCTCATAAATTATAGAAGGAATAAATATTACATGTCTAATGAAAATGTGAATGGAATTAATTAATATATTCACAGATGTGTAATATATTTGCAAGCAAATGGTATGTTTATGTAAACTACTTGAGCTCTACTTACTACAGTTTTGTGATTTTTGCCAGACATAACAGATGTTTACATGTCTAATCCTCTTGAAATATTACACTAATTAAATGTCAACTTTCTGACATTTCCTGAAAGCATGCCTAGAATTGTTACTGTGGGTAATAAGCCTCACTGGCCAGAAACACATAACTTCTAGCTTCTCCTTGCTGGTGTATTTACTGTATGTGGCCTATCTGTAGCTGCAGAATTTGTTAGTCATTCTCTAATTGTTAGCCCATCATTAATTGTCAGTCTCTGGCTGGATATCATTTAAAGAGTCACTCTTGGCTGGATATCATTTATAAATCTATCAGTGACACTGATGTTTGATGTAGTCTAATCTGCAGTAGTAGGGTGTGCATATAAGTTATGAGTTGATATTGATAAAGGTAAAATCTGAAGAATAACTTTATTTGAATCTGATGTGAATAACTTTGTTTTACTGAAATGAATTAATATATTAACAATGTATTGAACATTAAGCAATCTACTTTTAATAATTTTTGTTTACTATATTTCTACTGGGTTGCTTTTAGTGACATTCGATGTCTGGTTAACATCATAACACTGACAAAAACTTTCTCCTTTGTAAAAATCTTCACTTTCATCACATTTAGCTTGATAATGTGATATAACCCAATATTTTGTTGATATTGTCATTATTTATATATTGCAATGTACATGCCATGTTAGCCTGAATATGACGGGCGTTCTCCATACCAATCAGACAATTTTCAGTGATGGCAGTGCATACATGCAGCTGTTCTATTGTACATTGAAACTACAGCAAGCTCTGGGGACTATGTCTAAAATAGGTTTTGTTGTTCCTTTCAGAACTATAAGGAGAGTTCATGAGTTCCTTTCAGTGCACCAGTAGCATTAATGCAGGTTTAACATTATATCAGTACAAGTTGATGGTCCTGGAACAGAGTGTTCAATTCTGTACAGTATCAACACAAAACTAAAAATACTATAAATTATTATATCCACAAATAATCTGACAATGATGTTCCTGGAACAGTAATGTGCAAGTTGATCCAGGATCACCATGGTTATGATGGTTCTGCATCAATATTTTAGGTGACTCTCCTAAAGTGGACTTCTGTGATTTTGGACTTAGATTAGCATTGTTGATGCAGAGAGGTGAACTACTTTTGAGATCCCCTGCAGTTTTGGAGAGGGCTTAAAGTTAACTCATTAGCATAAAAGTATGAGCCCTAGTCAGCCAGCTAAGATTAGCTCAGCAACACTGCTTAGCAGTGGGCAGTGAGTTGAAGTACAAATAAGGTATTTCTAATAAAGTGGATGGTGAGTATGTTTTTTGTATATTTATCTCCTCAAAAGTCACAACTAAATGCAGAATTAATCAAAATTGTCATGTGGTAACTGTTTTAAAATAAAAAAAAATGTCAAAGATCAATTTGAAGTCAAAACTTTTTTGGTTGTGAATATCAGTGGGAAAATACTCTGTATTAGTCCAAGCTGAGATTTAATTTAAAGCCTTTTTGTTATATATATTTTATAAGTACTATGCACATAAAAATGATAGTTTGCAGAAATTAAAAAGCACTTTAGGTGTCCATCCCATGCTCCTGGTCTGAAAGCTTTTCCCTTACTACTAGTTTAACAAAGGCTTTAAGCTGCTTTGTAGGGTGTGTGACATTGGATCACTTAAAAGCCACTTTCCCATGGCTTACCCTTCGCTCACTGTCCTGATCACACTTTTAACAATCCATCCCCATTCTTCTTATCTCCTGTCCTCTCATCCCCATTGGGAATAACTGCTGCTAAGCTCTCGCTGTCAGAATTGTCTGCCCTGCTTTAACAGCTAAATCTCACAACAAGCGTATAGGGGATGGATAACACATCCAACAGTCCAAAGATTCAGATCAGATGTGATTGTCAGAAAGCGATAATCACAGAATACCTGATTCCAGAAAGGCTAGAATGTATTTCAGATGTTGGTAAGTGCTCTGATGCTCAAGCTTAGCAGACATCAGAGCTACTATATGGGGGTGTCCTCTTATTGAGGGCAGCATGCATGTCATATCCTGTGAACCACACGTAGAGCACCACATCAAAAAATTTTATTATTGAGAAAACGTTCATTGTTGATTATAATTTAATTCAAAAAGGTAAACTGTCATATTTCATACTCTTTAAACATAAAATAATATTTCAAGTCTTTTACTGTTGATGAGTATGACTTATTGCTCATGAAAATCAGAAAACAAGAATCTCAAATTTTATCTTTTTGATTAAAATTATGAATACCAATTAACTTTCTCCATGATTCACATTTGGAGATGTATTAATAATAGAGGTATTATTTTAATTGCTTCCTGCTTCTTTCTTTGGTAGGTTCTTTTCAGTTTTGTGGTAATAACCTTAAAAACAAACCAGAAACACTTAAATGTAAAGTTTTACTTTATCACTATAGAACATGCCCTGAATAATGAAATGAAAAAAAAAAAAAACTTGACTGGACCTCTTTGTGAATGCCAGTAGACACATTTATATTCTTGCTTCAGATGTTCTTAGTAAATATTCTGCATGCATAAGATTTCCTTTCATATCAAAGGAGGCATCACATCAAGGTTTGGCATGCTGTCGGAGGAACCTTTTTAACCGCTAAACAATAACATTTCAGTGACATTTAGTTCATGCAATCTAGAGAGCAAAAAGCTTATTTGTATCCTGCTTAAATGTTAAAGTGCTTTGGAAAAAATACGTCATCATTTGTTGAAGTGTGGATTTTTCTATTTTTTGATCTCTCTAACCAAACATTTACTGAGAGCTTTAAGGCACTGATTTGTTCTTTTCCTTCTGTAGTGCTCAGTTATGCACAATTTTTCCATATTTAGTGGCAGCTGCCACAACGTCTCAAAGCATTTTTAACAGCTTTGTGTAAAGAACAACGAGAACCCCCTGAGGTTTACAACTTGCGGAGATTTGTTTCATTTTGAATGGCACGTTGCTTCAGGAGATTAAAGCTCCAGTCAGGAACTGATTGTCACATCCTGCCCTCCTTGGTTACTGTTGCAAATTTAGTCATAAAATGACTGAAAACTACATGCAGATTAACTGCTTATAAATATAATTTTACAGCATGTCTCAATGTGAAATAAATTATCTGGAAAGCAATGATAATTTTTGTCACTTTTTAAATAAATTTCACTGTGTTGTCTTAAGGGTCAAAAATGACCAACCATTATGTTGACCGATAGGGAAAGCACCCTAAATTATTATTTTTTCTACTTCAGAGCTATTTTCTCAGCTTAGGTTCTTTTTACACCAGTGCATTGTCTTTGTCAATAATAATAGTAATAATAATAATAATAATAATAATAATAATAATAGTAATAATAATAATAATAATAATAATAATAATAATAATAATAAACAGCCTTAGAGAACAGCTATGGTAGGTGTTGTAATGAAAATGAGTGGTGTCCACTGTTAAAATGCAAACTTTCTGCACTGTTAAAGATGTAAAATCCAGATATTAACAACACTTGTAAAATAGATTGTGGCTTTAAAATTCAATTAAGCTGTTTTATTTAATAATACTACATAATATTACACAAGGTTTAAATGTGTTAGCAAGGGTTGCTAGTATTTAAGCAGCATTGTTGTATATAGTAACACACCAGAAATAGAAACCACACTCATGTGTCATATATCATATAATACTCAGACTGCAGGATTTACTGTTTCCTCTGTGGAAGCCTCAGCTTGTGCTGCAAACTTTACTCTGCTGTAATTAATGGAAAAATGATTGATATGTCTGGCTCCAAGGAAGATATTCATTAGCTATTGATGTAAATGTACCGTTCCTCTGAATTTGTGGAAATTAATGAAATAATACTCCATCCACTCCAGACACAGTGAGGTAATGTTGCAAAGCCGAGTTGAAGTTGAATTAGCTGTATTGGGAAATAGGGAAAATGTTAAACCAGAATGTTATTGATTAAGTCATAAAATGTCTCTTTACTGGACTGCATTATTCTCCCTCATAAGAGATAAGATAAGCCTTTGTTAGTGCCACAGTGGAGAAATTAATATACTATGTTTAGGAACTTATGGTTAATTATCTGACGCACAAAAAAAGAGGTCATGATGATGTCAGTATTCAGTATTGACTTACAGTTCTACATAATAGAAGAAGCATAACAAACAGTTTCAATTAGCATTTCAGTCTGGTGTGGTTTTTAGTTGTCTCTAATATATGGTTTCACATATTTGCTGACCTAGCAAAACTAATAATATGAAAGGCATAGAACTGGGTTAGAAATGTATTTCTCATCTTTTTTCAGCCTAACATTGCAAAATGTTCTCAGCAGATTACTGCAAACATTAACAAACCTACTCAACTTCTCCATTAAGTTGTCAGTCCTAACATATGTGCTTTCTGTGAGCGTGACATATAATTTTACTTGACTTTCATCTATGTAGTGGGAAATAACCTTGACTTAAATTACAGTGATCACTGCAGTCCAGCAGAAAGTTGTGAAAGGTACAAAACCTCCCCAGACTAGTGGTGCTTTTAATGTCCTCTTCTTCCTTAAGCATGACTCCATGTGATTCCTCTTGATGGGATGCAGTAGCCTGGCTCAAAGAAGTTAATGAGCTCCCAAAATCCCTCTGTCTCTCTTGACTGTGTTTATTGGCATCATATCTTTTTTAATCATATATTATAGCCTCTGACTAATTCTAGCCTGTCATTACAGCTTCTCTTTGCAGTCACTTAAGTAACGGTTGGCTGTGATGTGTCTGCCCCTGGCAACACGGTTGGGAACTGGCTTTGTAGGTGCTACATTAATGGACTTGTGGTGGAATTTCATTTCAGAACACCATCACAGTACACCAATACACTCTGCCTTTTCACTTTTCTTCTGTTTTATATAAATGTAATTGTTTATAGCATTCATTCATTCATTATCACACCCGCTTAATCCTTATCAGGGTCGCGGTTAGTCCCCTACCCTGTCACTGGGCGCAGGGCAGGGCATTACACTATTCAACCAAGCCCAGGACAGGGCTGTTTATAGCATTTTATATATAAATACTATTACTGAATTTATATTTATATATTTTATTTACAAACCGGATTCCAAAAAAGTTGGGACACTAAACA